>PVJH01030256.1:0-25014 GCA_004026705.1 Nesogale talazaci
GAACCCTTAGTAAAAGAATGCAAATGTTACGAGAATGATAAGAGCAGTGGATGTACCGATGTGCTTGACACACAATGGACCTAATGTATGAGCTGTGATAAGAGTTGTATGAGCCCTCAATAAAAGGATTTATTTTAAAGCTAACAGTGAAAATACAAACATGTCAACTGCTAAAATGCTTGGAACAAATCTTGACTCACAGTCCAAGTGCCATAAAATACAAGCTAGTGTGAAGTTTCCTGTCCTGATCCACAAGCCCCACCTCCCTAATACGGTGACCAAGGGGCACAGAAACCCAGGGGGTCCCTATAATGAAGTTCTGCTTCAAGAAGTCTTCTCCCGGCATCCCCCCGGGAAAGGTAGTGCGCTGGTGGGGGGGGGATGGGTCAGTGGACTCCCGTGGCCAGCCAGCGCGGCAGGCGGAAGTCCACCCACACACAGCCAGACGCCTGGGCACCACCAGGCTTCCAGAGTCCCCCACCAGCCACGGCTGCAGACCAAACCCAAAGAGCCCGAGGCTGGAGATTCCCGCGGAGAACCGTCTAGACTTCCTGCTCGCGAGGGCCACACCTACTGGAGCGAGAGTTGAAGGGACCTCTTCCCCCATAGCAGTTTCCTTTCCCGGAAATCCCCCTGTAAAGGCAGGCGGGCGGGCGGGCTGGCGATGGAGCCGGGAGACCCGGCTGCGTCCTGACGCGGGAGCCCCGCGCTCAGGGGCGCGCCTGGGGAAACGGAGACTGGGCCACGGGACTGCCGGGGACAGCCCAGCGCCGCCCCAAGAGGAGGAGCCCGCGAAGGGGCAGGGGCAGGGAGAGGGACAGGCACGCCTCCCAGGCCCTAGACTCCGCCCCGCCACCCGTCCCTGATGACGTGGGGCTCTGCCTGGGCAGGATGTAGGACCCCTCTGTGGCCAGGGAGGAACCTCTTGCCGCCATGGCCCCCACTTCCGCTTCCCTGCCTCCGACTCCCCATTTCCAGAGACAATTACAGCCCAGAAGGTCTCTCTGCAAACCGGACTGAATACAGGGCCAGGTTCACACAAGGACATGCTGGAAAAAAACACCGTGCCTTTAGAAAGGTTTCCATTCCAAGTTGGCGATTCCCACCTCCAGCCCCACCTTTTTGTTGCTCGGCAAAGTAGTTTGCAATGTCCAATGTATTCCAGGGCCCCGCCCCAGAGAAAATCACCAATCCAACCCCGAACTTGACAGTCCATCACGCCGATGCTGATACATAGCGACACCAGATAGCAGAGTAGAACTAACTGCTCTTGTGGGTGTCGGAAGCTGTGGTTCTATGGTTACTGGCCCAAAAGCCTGGGGTTCGAACCTCCCCCATGGTAACAAGGAAAAAAAGACTAGGAGAAGTCAGAATTACAGGCACTTAGAATCGCAGCCTACACCCACGTACCAGAACCCACCCACGTACCAGAAATCTATATGCAGATGTGCTCCATCAGGCCAGAAACGGGTCTTCCCGTTTTGCCAGGCCCCATATCATTCTTCACACATAACTGACCTCAGTATTGACAGATGAAAAAGAGCAATCTAGCTCTCACACACCCAGAACGAGCCAGAAGTAAAACAGACCCCGAATTTAATATATGAAGTTTATTATAGCTTGATAAAAGACCATAAAACCCATCTAATTCAGGTCCCAACATTCCCTTGTAGACCGTCCCGACCTCAGCTAAAAAAAAAAAATACCACATCCATTTCCTCCCATACACAATCATTAGCAAAGACTAAAAAGATAGGCTTCCAGAAGGAATAGAGCCTGCCTTGGTTCATCTCAGCATGGTTCAACCTTTCAGTTCTCTGGACGAGCTGAACTCCTGGCTAGCTGGAGAGGGGCAGACACAGCTACTTCATGTCCTCCATGGCAACTCTCAGTAACTCCACCGTCAACCGCGCCTTCATTTCTTTCAGACTTGCCCGGAACCGCTGCATGGCTACAGGGTTCAAATGGAGAGAGAAAGAGAGAAGTACTTAGTAGGCTGGGGGGCGGGGGGTGGTCCTGAGCTTCTCAGTGATTTCACTGAGGCTGAAATGACTTCTCTCTTCCTTCTTTGGATTTTAAACCTATTTGCAACATTCTCAAGGGTTCTTCCTGGCTTTCAAGGTCACTAAAGCCTGTTGGATACCTCAAAGTCTCCTAGCAGACCCTGTTCTTTGACTTAAAGCAGTGGTTCTCAACCTTCCTCATGCTAAGACCTTTTCATGCAGTTCTCATGTGGTGGTGACCCCCTAACCATAAAATTATTTTCATTGCCACTTCATCACTGTCTTTTGCGACTGTTAGGAATCGAGTGACGCCTGTGAAAGGGTCATTTGACACACATACCCCCACCAAAGGGATCTCGACCCACAGGTGTCTGTCTAGCATCTTTCCAAGAGACATTCTTGTGGTGCAACGTTCAGAGCTCAGCCTCAAACGCAAAGGTTGATGGTCTGAACACACCAGCCTCTGTGCCCGATCAATCAGAATCTACTCAGGGACCATGGGTCCTCTCAGTCTGTTCTCCACCCTGGTCAAAAAGATTGCTACAACACAGTCAACTTCCTTATCGCATTCACTGCCGCATGCCCAGCCAGTAGAACAGTGCCTGGCTGACCGTGGGGCAATATGTGTTTGTTAACAGTGAACGTGACCTTCAAAATCGTTCGTTAGAGGAGACGCTGAACTCCACAGTATATGAGATGAACTCCCGTCATCAACTCACTCATCTCCCAACTGCTGGGCCCATAGGGCACAGCACCACTTCTCCATCACTTTTACAGAGTTTCAACGTGTTGCTCCGTGCCAGGCCCAGAACTGGGCCCGGGAAGCTAATGACTGAGTAGATTCGTATCCCAGCTACCTATTGGTTCCTGCTAAGGAAGGCATGAATCAAAGATGTGAAGATGGAAACGGGTGACATGGAAGAACCAACGCTGAGCAGCCAAACACAAGGGCGACTCAGGGCCCAGTTACAGGGGAGCTGGAGGGCCATCTTTGAAGAAGCCACGACTGGGGAGACCAGAATCCCTTACCTGTCTCCAATCTCGGGCGCTTGTCTGCAAACACGAGCCGGAACCAGCCTGGTTCTTTGCACCTGAAGGACTGACCAGGAGTCAGCAATACCTTGTTTCTCACAAAGCAGCCATGGAGAATTTGTTCTTCTTCAAATGTACATAGGTGCAGGTACTAGAGAGGACCAAGGGACCAAGCTTAGCCCGGGGCCGGGAGGGGAGGGGCATTGGCGCCACCTGCCCTAGAACACCAGGCTCCATCCACTCCCACACTCCTTACCTTTTTCAAGTTGATCCAGACGTAGAGGCCAGAGCCGCGATGAAGAAAGGGGATATCCAAGGCCTTCAGCTCCTCTGTAACAAACTTGTGAGCTTCCCGGAGCCGGGAGCAATTAGTGGGATGATACACGTTGTCAATCCACTCTGGAGGGGCAGGAGAAGAGCACCGTCACAGCTATTGGGAGAGATGCTCGGGGCTTCCTGCCAGCTCTTTCCGAGTTGCTGGTATCTACACCCCACCCGCCAGCTGTCACTCTGGCATGGGTGGAGACATTGGGTTTCCCAGGTGTTAGGTGGCATTGAGTCTGTTCCCAACTCCCAGTAGCCTTATGTGCCACTCAATGGAACATGCGCAGTCCGGTGCCATCCTCTTGATGGTGTCGGAGGCTGCTGTCACAGCAAGGACCGCCTTCTGCCACTCCCCCTCCACTTTACCCAGCACGAGGTCCTTCTCCAAGGACTGGGCTCTAAAATAGTGTGTCCAAAATATGAGACAAAGTCTTGTCATCCTCCCTTCCCAGGAGCGCCCTGCCTGTCCTTTTCCCAGGACAGGTTTGGTAGATTCTGTTGGCAGCCTCTGGTATTTTCAGTATTCTTCACCAGCACCATTGCTGGACTACATCAACTGTTGGTGGGAGGGTGAGGGAAGGAGGAGCTGAGACCAAGGGCTCAAACAGAAAGCAAATGTTCAAAAAATGATGGCAATATCTGTACAACTATGCTTGATAGAACTATGTACCGGTTGTTTTAAGAGCTGTAAGAGCCCCCCCCCCAACAAAATGATCTTTATAAAAAAATTACTTCTTCAGTCTTCCTTACTAAGACTTCCTTCCTAACTTTCAGATGCAAATAAAGTCATTAAAAATACCATGGCTAGAGTTAGGCACACCTTGGTTCACAAGGTAACAGCCTGGGCTTTTCAATATTCTAAAGAAGTCTCGTGCAGATTTCCCTAATGCGATGTGTCATTTGAGCTCTTGACTGTTGCACCCATGAACCTGGATTGTGCACCAAGCAAGACCAAGTGCTTGACAGTTTCAGTCTTTTCTCCACTGATCACGATGTAACTGACTGGTCCAGTTACCTCCTGAACCAGGCTCCTGGTTCTTTATGTTGAATTATAATCCATACCGAAGACTGCACTCCTTGAACTTCATCAGCAAGTGCTTTAAGTCCTCACACTGAGGAAGAAAGTTGTGCCATGTGCATATCACAGGTTGTTAATAAGCCTTCCTCTAATCCCGGAGCCATATACTTCCTCGTCTCATCAAGTTTCTCTGATGATTTGCTCAGCAGATAGGCTGAATAGATATACAAGAGGATGTAGCCCTGTTGAATACCATAATTTTAAACCATACAGTATTCCATTGTTATGTTCACTCAACTGCATCACAGACTGAAGAGGTTGGTAGAATTCAGTTTCTTCACCCCTAACTAGCTTTAGTTTGTATGATAAAGCTATTAATTGGATATCCTGGTATGTAGATAGACATTGCTGTAAAACACACACACACACACACAAAGCATCATACTTCTAGATCTTAAAATGTCCTTTCTGATGAATGCAACACAGTTCCTCTTGATTTGTGTCATTCCTGGCAAAGTAAGCCACATGACTTGCTGATTCAAAATGGCCATTACCAGTCCATTTTAGATCACAAATGCCCAGAACATCTTTATATGTTCCATTTCTGATTTAACAACTTCCAAGCTTCCCATATTCATACTTCATACAGCTCTAGTTCCGATGACTTGATGCTTGCAGCTGTTCTCATTTTGAGTTGTGCCTCGCGAGGACATGAAGGTCTCAAAGGCTTCACTCCCTTCAGGTTTTTACTCCAACCAAGTCAACTCTACTTTGGGAAGACGACTCCTTCTTCAATCATATTTTGAGTACCTCCTCTTCTGGTGCGATCTGACCAATGTTCTGCTCTTCATTAGGTTTTCAGGAACCGACAAGGGTTTGATGCTTCTCTTCTAGATTTTCAGTGGCCAGATCCCCTGACTTGTCAGAGGCCCATTCTGGAAGCTCAACTGAAACCTGTTCAGTTTGGATGACCCTGCTGGCAGTTGACATACCAGTGACACAGCCTTTCGTGTCACAGCTCCACACAAGCCACACTGTATGATGGACTGATAGAAAACTAGTGTGTGTGTGTGTGTGTGTGTGTGTGTGTGTGTGTTGGGGTGGAGGGGGGATGTCTTAATGGCTCAATGGAAAGTTCTTGATGTATGCATACCCTAGAACAGCGGTCTATGATCAAATGATCCTTTCACAGGAGTTGCCTGTGAATGTAAGTTATGAAGTAGCAATGAAAACAATTTTATGGTTGGGGGATCACCTCAACATGAGGAACTGTATGACAGAGCTGTGGCATTAGGGAGGTTGAGAACCACTGTCCTAGAAGCAAGGGAGGAAGTGTAAAGGGAGGGAGTGTGACTTGGAAGGAAGAAGTTGATGCTCCTGGTGTGTCTACTAGATAGTTCTGTTTCCGATTCCAAGAACTTGGTGGTGGGGGGGGTGGTGTTGAGACTCAAACTCTATTCCTCCTCCTGCCAAGATTAGAATCTGTTAAGAGGAGGCCTGCCAGTCATTATTTAAACTTCACTGGCAATTTCCACAGCCAAGATCGAGAATCAACACGCCAGGCTCTGTTTTTTTTTTTCGGGGGGGGGGGGGGCATCACTGCCCTCCAGTGGTGGGAGTAGGCTGGATTTGAACTTCCAACCCAGTGGGCCGAAGTCCCGTGCACAACCACTACGCCACCAGGGCTCAGCCCCAGTAAATGTGTTTCTGAAAAAGGCACAAGAGTCTGCTGAAGTCCTAGAGGAAAGCCTCCTGTCACAGTTCTCCGCCTTCCTCCCCACTCCAAGCAGAAAGTCATCCTAAAATAGTGGTTTCATGGTGTGCCTGCTTTGTACGTAAACCCTCTAACCTGGGATCGAGAAGACTGAAAGACATCTTTTCTACATTCGGAGCACAGACGTTCCCTCTGTGGCCACCATTCACCTGAGATCCCAGGGATAAATTGGATCTAGATGCTGTAAATCTGCTCCCGTGACCTTTCCCAATGGAAGTGCTCTACTTAGGAAGGGGAGGCTAAACTGTAGGAGGGAGCTTTGAGAAGTTCCTGGAACAATGGACTCTCCCTCTATCCATAATTGAGGGGATGGGAGGACAGTGGTTACTTAAACAGAGTGCCTTGGAGAGATGAGTCTAGAAGAGGGAAAGGACTCGAACAGTTAAAACTTTATCAGTTGATTTCCCCCTCCGATGCACACTGGGCCGGATCTGGTTTTGATATCTTCGGTATGTTTGTTGTGTTTTTATTTGTTCATATTGGGGTTTACAGCTCAGAGCTGTGTCATGGAGGGTCACTGTCTTGAAGTTGTGTTACCTGTTTTCAGTGTATCTGTGTCATGGAGGGTCACTGTCTTGAAGTTGTGTTACCTGTTTTCAGTGTATTGATGGATTGATGAAACCTATGGGGACAGCAAATAACATGGGTTTTGGCCATGGCAGGGTGGGAGGGTGACATACCATGATGGTGATGGGTGAGGGGTGGGAGGAGAAAGTAAAAGGGAGATGTCAAGGAGTCCAGGAAGAAAAAGAATGGTTGGAAATGGATTGTGATAGCCACTGTACAATTCTGCTTGATGTGACTGAACTATGGAATGATATAGCTACTAACTCCCAGGTAATACAATTTTTAAAAAACAAAATGGAATTCTTCCTACATTTTGGAAGACCTTGCATATTAGAGAGTTTGGTTTTTGATATTTGGATCTTGAAGTATTTGTGTCTTGAAAGAATCAGAGGATTAAGGAGAAAAGACCAACTTCTCCGGTTCTCATTTTCAGGTCTTAAAAGGCAGTCAGCTGTATTCCCTTTCTAGAATGAGAGCGTGAGCTACGAGGGAGGCAGAAGTACAAGCCTAGGCTGTGTCTCAACCACCACCTGCATCTTTCTCAATGCACAGTGTGGTTGCTCCCTGCCTCCCCCCACCTCCCCTCTTTTCAGCTTCCTGCAAAGCCTGAAACCATGAAGAGGGTTCTCAAGGTAGTGAGAGTCTGGGGAGTACCTGGCCATGAGCTCCAGCCAAGGGGTGAGCCTTGCGTGGAACACCGTACCTCTGTTATGGAGTAGCCGATACAGTTTGTACTGGGTGAGACCCGACAGGCTGTGGAGGTAGCCCAAGGATTCCACCGCGGTGACCACCTCCTTGTTGAGGGAGTAGAGTGTGCCAAAGCGGAAGCCACAGATGCCAAAATCCTGGAAAAGCAGCGGGGGGAGGGGGGAGAACACCTGATTTGTCTTTGGTTCCTGGCTCTCCTTCCTTCCCCACCCAAGGACCAACGAGCTAGGGCTCACCTTACTGGTACCCCAGATCATATGAGTCCTGCTGGGATCAGGCAAACTGGGGATGAAGAAGACAAGTGGGGTTAAAGGGCACGGTTCAAGGGGGAAAGACTGGAGGTGTGTAAAGGGAAAGAGGGTTGAAGATGGTCCCAGACAGCTGAAGCCAAGAGGCCTCCGCTGTGCCCTCGTCAAACCAGAAAGCCAACACTGAGTGAAATCTAGGACTCTCAGCCTGGCTTGGGGCCTTCTTGCACTTGGGTCCCCCACACCCCCTCCCTGCTGTTGGAGCATGTATAGACCATCAATCTACCCTTCCTAGAGATTGCTCCCCTATCTCTTATGCCCCCAACTCCCACGTCACTGGTTCCTTGGTCAGGTATGCCCGCCTGGATTTTTCTCCTGCCATCTTCCCTAGGAGCTGGACTTAGCCAGAACTTCCTACCCTGGCCACCTCCCCTAGAGCTTTACTGTCGCCCTTACCTTCATTTCTTCTTTACGACCTGCGGCACACGTGACAGGTGACACGTGCAAGGACACTTCCCTTGCTATTGAGCTCATGAAGTTTAGGACACAGAACCAGCTCCCCCTGGGAGGCGGGGACATAGCATCTTCCCACTCCAGCTGAGGTCCACTCACCTGCTCAGGCTTAGGACACTGTGGAAGGTGGCGGTCTCATCGAACACAGACAGCATGTATATCTCATCCACAATCACGTGGAGGCGGTGCCTAGAGAATGGAGAAAAGAAGACCTCGGTTCACACCAATGTTCGGTCTCTTCTGTATACAGATCAGTTGTTCCCGAGGCCGTCGAGCCCCCTGGGCGGTAAGGTAAATGGAGGAGGGCGCTACACCAGAAGGGACCCTTAGGTCTGGATAGAAGGACAGGATGCACCTGTAACCTTCCAGCTGTCAAAGACCAACGGGAAACGGTCAGGTGTCCCAAAGAGTTGGGGGTCCCCTTTAGAATCACGTGGGGGCGCTGGGATGATTCAGGGGGGCTGCAGAGGCATACACCTCCGTATCCGGATGCCCAACTGTCGAGTCATCGGTTCACAACCAGCCATTGCCCCACAGGAGAAAGATAAAGGCTGTCTGTTCCTGTAAAGATCTACAGTCTCAAAACCCACTCACTTATTTGAATGTGAAATACCTATCTCTCTCTAACAAGGATACTAAGCTCCCAAATAACCACTGGCCTGCCTTAAGTGGAAAAAAAAAATCAACAAGTGAGTACTTAAGCTTTCTTTGGCAAAGGAATACGAAAAGGTCATCTTATTTGTTCCCTCCCTCGCCTTCCTCTCATTTTCTCTCTGAATTCAAAGACTAAGTGTCCATATTCACAGTGTGCACAGAGACTGGAAGAACCAGCTGCTCAGCTGGTTGGGGGCAGGGGGAAGGGGCAGGTCTACTTTGCCCTAGACCAGCGGTTCTCAACCGGGGTTCAGAACCTTTCACAGGGCTCACTGGATTCACCACGAAAGCAAAATGGCAGTGACGAAGTAGCAACAAAAGCAGTGTTATGGTTGGGGGGGAGGGGGATGTTCACCAGAACAGGAGGAACTGTATTACAGGGGGGTGACGTGAGCAAGGCTGAGGACCACGGTGCTGGAGGCACAATCAGCTCGATGGCAGGGAGATCTGCTCTTCACCCTGCGTGACGGGCTATGGTGCCAACGTTTTTAACTGCCCGGGAGGCACAGAGGTTGCTGTTGTTTTTCCTAAAAAGGAGGCTAAAAAAAACCCACATCAGGTTTAGAAGCTATGATCTACTCACAAGGGGCAGCACTATCTCAGTACCTCTTGGCAAATTCCAAGTACGTCTTCAGTGAGTCTTGGGAGTAGATGTCTCCCAGAGGATTCTGGGGGTTGGTGAGCACAAGACCTCGGACCTTTTTCCCCTAAAAAGAACCCAAACATAGCCCCGAGTGAACACAAAGTCTTGTACATCGTTCCCAGATTCATCCATGGGTCTTTTAGAGGTTAGGACACCCAGTAGAGGACATCTAAGTTGGGCCTGGGAAAGATCTTGCAGTGGGAGCTACCACCCTGCAGGCAGAGGGGAAGTAGAACAGCTCTGGGGACTGGCCCAGATAGGAGTCTGGGAAAACTCACCTGGTCTCCTTCCCTGTCTCTAAACAGAGGGCGCACTCACGGTTGGGGCAAGTGAATCGTACCAGAATCGTTTTCAGAGGCTGCAGTGGGCCTCTTGAAAACATGGCGTCTCCGTACCTTCATCTTGGCATCCTGTAGGGCTTGCTCCAACTTGTCCACAGTCAGCTGGAACGGTTCAGTGCTCTCCGCAGTGATCTGGAGCACAGTGGCCGACATTGGTCTACTGAAAAAGCTCTTGAGCCTTCATTGCACATTTCCTCAAACTAAGAGCAATCCTTTGCTTTCATAGACCCAGGATGCTAGTCCAACGTGCCATCTGCACCCCCAAGTCCTCCACCCCCTTCCCCACTCACACGGTAAGATTGTAAGACCCATTCCACAGTCCCACAGAGTTCGCGAGGGTGGGGATGGGACCTGTGGTGGGGCAGGGGTGCCATCCTGACCTGACTGTCTAGGTGGACGTACACCAGTTCGACCTGGGCATACACGTGGGAGCTGAAGGCAAAGCCACTGTAGAAGGGCGTCGGGATCAGAAAGGCCTCTGGAAGCACAAGACAATGAGACTGTCAGTTCACAGTCTTTCCATCATGACCTGCTGGGCTCCCTAAGGATCGAAGGGAAGCTACCTCACAGAAAAGGCCAGTCTGGCAGTTCCATCCCAAACTGGAATATGTCTCAATTCTTACCAACAATACACTACATCAAAGGCCAAGAAGCAATATATATTATTATATTATAATATAATAATTATAATATATTATATATATATATATATATATATATACACACACAAGTTTTATTGGGGAGGTACTAGCTCGGGTGAGGTCCAGCAGTCCGAGGGGTTGGGGGCCACTGGAGTCACACCAGAAGGCAAAATGGCTGCTCTTTTATAGTTCTGGGAAACTTGGGCAGGACTTTAGTGCCCATTTAAGGTACAGGAATTGGGGATTGGAGGTTGAAATTATGTCCAGGTCCTGATGGAATGCAGAGCAGGCTGTAAGGTTAGGGAGGGCTGCATGAGTGGGCTGCAAGGTTAGGGGAGGCTGTATCAGCTAGATGTCTGGTTCAAGGAGGTGGCGGAGGGTCAGACCCAAAATGGCCACAGCAAGCCGACCTAACATTCCCAATTCTTTGGTAATAGGGATAGGGAAGATGACTCTACGGCCTGAAGAAGCGATATTCTTATGGGCAATACAAGGAGGCTTCTAAAAACACGGGGGAAAGGTCCAAGGTGCCTTCATTCTTTTTCAGTGAATATTTTGAAACCTCCTATTACTTAGGAAGGGCAACTCAGATTTATTCTTTGGGGGAGGTAGACTAAAGAAGAAGAATAGGCAAGAATATCATTGAATTGATGGGAATCCAGGACATGAGTCAAGCCAGGCTTGCTAACAAGTAGAGCGTCGATCATTTGCAGAGTCTGGTTGACTTGGGGGCAAACATGAGAAGGCAAGGTCAGTGCCCAAGGACGACTGCCCTTTCCATGCAGTACTGTGGTCACTTCATATAGTCTTTTCTTCCGACCCATTTGGTGCATCGATAAGCTAGCCAATGGCCCACACCCTTTGCCTGAAGCCAGCTATCTTAGTCACTTTCTCTTAGTAGCTATAGCTCAAAGCAGACTCTCAGCTGATCATTGATTAGAGCAGATGTCAAAACTTCATATAATCCAGGAAAATATTTTCATAAAAGTAGGAAATGTGGGGCTGAGCCCCGGAGGTGCAGTGGTTGTGCACGGGACTGCAGCCCACTGGGATGGAGGTTCAAATCCAGCAGCAGCTCCACAGGAGCAAAGGCTGGGTCTCCTACTCCCACCACCAGAAGGCAGTGATATGCCCCCAAAACAAAACAACAACAACAACAACACCAAAAAGTAGGAAATGTCTGTAACTTAAGACAATCAAGCAGGGCTTTTAGGTTGAAGTTGAGACCAAAAATGAAGCTTACCATAATGGATTGATTTCTAACATCTTCCGTGATTTCTAACACCTTGAGGATGATCCTATGTCCCTTTCACTATTAAATCAAGATCCCAATCTCCTACTCTTAACAGAATACACAATATAGGCTGGTTAATAAAGGAGAAACCCCTTTTCCAGCCCTTTAGGGAAAGGCTCTGCTCAAGTTGGGTTTCCTCCCCTCCGAGCCTAAGGCCATGTGTTCCTGCCCACGGCCTCATGCTTCACTGAGAGTGAAAGCAGACCCTGCTCACTTACCCCCAGCATCACACAGAACCATGGCCAGTACAGAGAAGATCGAGGAGCAGCCGTTTAGAATCGCCACCTAAAAGAGAGGCAAAACTCGAGACCCCAGGGGGGAAACCAAGGGGTGGGGCAGACACCCTGTCTCCTTCAGGAGGAGACAATGTGGGAGAGTCTCCAGTGGAGATCCACTACCCATCACTCTGCCCAACTCTTGACAGTCCCCACTAGCTCTCATTGCCTTCTTGGAAAACTCAGGCAGCCCCTTCCAAAGACAGCCCCTGCACCAGAGTAGCAGCAAGGCCACACATGGACTCACGTTTTCTGGATCAAGGGGAGTAGGTGACTTGCAGTAGTGGGTCAGGAACTGGGCCACTGCCTTCCTTAGGCTGTAGATAGACAACCCCCCCCCCCAAAAGACCCTGTGGTTTCTAGGCTTCAGGGTCCTTCCTCTTGCATCATCTAGCCTTCAGTCTTTCTCAAAGGGAAGGCGACAGAGGACCCTTCTGATGAACTTTAAAGGTTAGGACTCTCAGCTTCCCAAGTCCCATAGTCAGTGTGACATAGCACGCTGGCACGAGAACTTGGGCCATTTGAATTGTGGCATAGTGTCATGTCTCCTATGCCGGACCTCTCCTCGGATCTTTTGCTCTAGAGATGATCCAGAGTTTATTATTCAAATCGGGAGGCAAACAACTAAAGCTCTGGTGCCTTGATCCCTCCTCCCACTGCCTGAGGAGAGAGGGGTCTGGGGAGCAGTACATGGATTTGGGGGTAACTTACAATGGTTGTCCTTTCCAGTCAAAGTATTCCAGCAGACTTTCATCAAGGTAGTTCATATCATCATCACTCAACTGTTGGCAAAGAGGAATTTAAGAGGAATACAACTGGGGATGCCCAGGAGGACTCACCCTATCTGGAGTGCGGACACGGTCCTGCTCAATGAATGGAGACTTCCTGCTTGTGGATTATTCACCAAGCAAAGTGTAACTGTAAAACCTTCCTAGTCTTATTCTTGGATCAGGGTTTCCTAATCATCATATACTTCTCCAAGGAAAAATTACTGGATGTGCTGTGTCCGGGGGTTAGATACGCTACTCTGGCTTCATTTATCCAAGCTCACGAGCCCCACCCTGACACGAGATGCCTTGAGAAAGTTTGTGGGGAAATGGAATTAAACAGAATGGACAGCTGGAAGACCCATCCTATCTCCCATGGACTTGGGAGGATGCTGGAGGGCGTGGGCTGGGAGCAGCAGGGAGTCCCACGCAGCTCAGAACATGGCTTACTCTTTCAGACATCAGGTCAAAGCAGAGCTTGTTCTCACTGGTCTGAAGGTTAATGAAGCCCTGAAGGTGAGAGAAATGCGAAATCAGTTCTCTGGTTGGGACCCACCATGGACACCCGGAAGGCTGTCAATAAGTTAGTGTCGATAGCCTGGATTAATCAAACTGCCCCCTTGCTGCCTCGCCAAGCAGTTCAATCTACACTTGACAGCCCTGAGTGTCAGCAAATGCCCCACAAATCCAACAAAACTGATGCCTTACAAAGTTCACCCTCTCCCACCACATATTCTGCCATGGAGTCAGTCCCGACTGCGCGATGTAGCCATGTTACGTACCAGATGTGCCGGTACCAAGTTCTCTATGAGAGAGACACAGAACCAATGGTTTCAAGTGACTTACTTTCATTCCCACGACCAATGACTCCATCATGGTCCCTGCTTTAATTATGATACAACTCAGAAGACAGAATGGGTCACCTACTAGCTGTGGGAACTCAGGTGACCCACAGAACGCCACCTGCTTAAACCCAGAGGCTGGATCCTTTGCGAGCACAACCCTGGTCTTCGATTTCTCTCTGCTTTTCTTCCTTCCAGGAACCAAAACCAGACTCACTGCCTTTGAGTCCATTTTGACTCAGAGGGACATGAGAGCTCCTGTAAATTTGTGGGACTGTACATTCTTACAGGAAGTCCCATCTTTCTCCCCTCCTTCCAAGTACGGATCCCCTCAAAGGATTGGAGATCTAGTTCCCCAGAGCTCTGTAGAGCACCAACAACACCAAGCTCAGGTGATCGTCATCAACCACATGCCACCCAGGAACATTGGGGGGAGGCATGGCTAGTGCTAGCCACCCTAAGTCCTCTAGCAGGTGCTGTGAACCCCCGTAAGATGATGTCCTAACACCACATCATGACCTGCCCCTACTCCTGCCCACCTCTTGCCATGAGGCCCCTTGTGCTTATTCTAACCACACATGGTGGGCCTCTTCTCCCAATCAACCGAGCCCTTTCATTCTGGATGCTTCCAAGCACAGTAATCCTCACCTTTTGAAGGACCTGCCCCCAAGAACAGTGGCTCACTTTGGTCTTATAAGAAGATCTTTCTGGACCACTTGAAATAGGTACACCTGAATGTTTGGGGGTCGAGGGACATGGGCTGATGCTTGCTTCTCCAATAACCAAAAACATCCACTCACCATGGTAAGCCTAGTACCGGACCTTCTGTTGGTTAGAGCCACTGGGATTCAGGGGCAGACTGTCTGGGGGCCCCAAACTTCAGATCTACAACATTGCTGGTGCATCCCTTGTCTCTATCTCTAAGAAGGCACCATTCCCTCCCCCCTTCTGGGC
Source organism: Nesogale talazaci (assembly GCA_004026705.1). NCBI lineage: Eukaryota > Metazoa > Chordata > Mammalia > Afrosoricida > Tenrecidae > Nesogale > Nesogale talazaci. The sequence goes on from PVJH01030256.1 coordinate 14,599, forward strand.
TTTGAGGCTTACATGAAAGCACTCTGTATTCCATAAGGTGTGCTCAGTAAACCCAGGTGAACAGTCCCTGGGTCCCAGGGTCCCCTCATCTTACCAACTGGTTCTCTTTTTCATGGTATTTATCTGCGTGGTAGGCGATGTAGCCTGCGAAGCTGGATTGGTATAAGTCACTGATGGCTTTCCCACGCTGGGAGAGGAAATGGGTGATGCTTGCCACCGGGGCAAGTGATCGGTCAGGCTCCCTGGAGGATCGAGCACCCTGCCCAGGAGCACCAGCCCCCTGGGCATTCCCAGAAGGTGGAAGCAACTGGGTCTCAGGGCCACTCCAGATCCCAGACTGCAGGATCTCGAGCAGCTCGTTCAGGAGGTAGATCACGACACCCTTCTGCTCCGTGAGGGTGCCCGTGCATGCCTTCAGCATTGAGCTCTCCACCTCCACGCCCGTGTCCCTGTGCCTGATCAGCCACAGGGTGCTTTCTTCGACGGTGTGCTGCCATCTGCGCAGCTCCTCCAGAATCTTCAACATCTCCAGCAGCTGGTAGACGCTGACTTGGACGTTGAAGTCTTGACCCCGCTCCCAAAAGAGCCTGGGAAGGAGGTTGATCCAGCTCTTTAGACTCAGGATCTCAGTATCGCGGCCTTCAGCAGGCTGACCATCCCCTGCGGAGAAGGAACGAAACCATGTGCTGGGGCAAAGGGCATTCCCGGGGGTTCTCAGACTGCCCGGATTCAGGCTGGTCACACCCCCCTCGCTTTTCTCTGCCTCGGTGAGGGGCCTGCACGTGGTTGGGGAAGAGATGAGTTACCTACGTGGTCAAGGGCTCTGTGTCAGGGGTCCCCCACCCAGGCACTGGAACACTGCATGTAGATGGCATTACCACGTGCTCCGAGGAAGAGCCTCAGCGAATATGTAAAGAGAAGAGATGAAGGAAGCAAAACAGATGGGCTCGGGGGTCCTGCCATCGCCCACCCTCCGCCCCTGAGTGGATCAAAGACATAGCAGCCCCGTAACAGAGTAGAACTGTTCCCTGAGTCTTCCGAGGAGGTGCATCTTTATGGAAACAGAGAGCCTCATCTTTTTTCCCCTCAACAGAGCCGTTTCTGCTACAGAGGGCGAAAAGAAGTTCAGGGTGGGGGTGTCAGCTACTAAAAAAAAAATATCCTGAGTTGCTTGTCACTAAGATGGGGGCCAGCCAACTAGTGCCCAGAGACCACAGCCAGCATTTCAGGACCCCACCCTTAGTGCCACAGTGGGTTAAGCCCTGGGCTGCTAACCACAGGGTCGGTGGTTCAAATCCTCCTGTCTACTCTGCTGGAGAAATATAAGGCTGTTGACTCCCATAAAGATGCCCAGTCTCAGACATGCCAGGCACCCTTCTACTCTGCCCTAGAGGGTCACGCTGCATCAGAAGCAAGCTCAGGGCAATGGGTAGGAGCTCTTGACGCATGAGAAACGCAGCGTGGAGTGGTCGTGACAGGTCATGTGTCATCTTGGCTTTTCAGAGTCAGGTTTGCCATCGTACTCTTGTGAAGCTACCGTCTCGATAGCATACAGTGGGGCTTCTCCTGTGTCCCATGTGGTCTCTGTGAGTCAGACCAGACTTGATGGCAGTGAGTGTGTTGTAGAAACACAGTCAAAACAGGGGGAGGTCACTCGCACACAAATCAAATCTTGTTATTTCTTTTATACGTGTGTGGCCCCACACACTACTCAAGCTTCTCCTAATCCATGTCCAGTCTGCCATAGTCCCACACCAGCCCGTATGTACTTCCCTGTGACCCTTCATGTCCCTCCTTACTTAGTAACTGCCCGGATCAGGCTTCATTATTTCCTTAGCACGGGGACTGGCCCTTTAGGGAATGAACATGAGTGAGTGGGATGGGCATAGTCACAAAGATGCCTGTCAGTAATGGTGACTTATTCGCTTGCCATTGAATGGATTCTGGCTCAGAGCCTCTCTGTGAGTTTCTGTGGCAGTCATGTACCTTGGTGCCAATTTGACTATGAGTGTAGAGGTGGAGTCTAGTCCGTCAATCTGGAAATAGCCAATGAGATCTCTGTGTGTACATGGTTCTCTGAGAATTCTAGGAAATCTAATAATATTTCCCCCCATGGAGATGAGAAACCATCAACTCAGTCCTTGGGAGATGCTCTATTGACAAGACAACCTGGCCGCATGCTGACAGACCCTGAGTCCTGGAAACTGGAGGAGCCAGAGGAGAAGCCACATGGGGATGGAACCAGACCTCTGGGGCCATAGAAGCCACATGGAGACTCCTGCCAGTGCTGAGATACCTTTACCACCACTGGATTCACAAGACTCTGCTCCCACTGGTGTGATTGTCCTGGCATCATTGCATATGCTTTGTGAGTCTGAAGAAGATGTTATAGACTGATATTGAACATGTGGGCTAATATTGAGCTTATGACCTTAGACCAGACGGGGTTGGGGTGCTTTCTCAACATTCCATTCCTCTTGTCCATAAACCTCTCCCTTATATCCATATACGTGCTTGTGAATTTGTTTCTCTGGTCCACCCAGACGAACACCATTTCTAAGAGCACGTCTTTGTGGAAGTAGAAAGGCTCTTCTTTCTCCCACAGAGCAGCTGGCAGTTTGGGGCTGCTGACCTGGCAGTGAGCAGGTCCGATGTGTAGTCGCTATGCTGCTCGTCGCCATTGCGCCAAGGCCCATCCGTCCCAGCAGCCCATGGGTTGCAATAGTGTGCATGCGGGAGAACGCCCAGTATTTCTTCCTAGGAGCCGCTGGTGGTTTTGAACTACTGACCATGAGGGTTGTGGCCCAACGCAGAACCACGCCGCCGCCAGGGCTCGGCTCCCTACGCCACGCCTGTGGCCAAAAGAAAAGGCGCAGCGGCCAGATGACGCTACAGAGAAAACTGCACACCCTTGTCTTGGGGTGCCACATGTAAACTAATACACCTCCCTCCAGTGCTACAGCATGCCTCCAATGTGAGTCCTTCTGCCTGGCCTAGGAACCCCAATAGATTGGCAGGTCCCACATGGTGGACTGCTAACAACAAGGTCATCAGTTTGCAGCCGCTCCCCAAAAGATGGGGCTTTCCACTCCTGTCGAAAGTTATAGTCTTGGGAACCCACAGAGACAGTTCTACTCTGTCTTACGGTGTTCGGGTCCTTATGCATCAGAAGCAACACAATGGCCATGACATTTTGCTTCGCTTTCTTTTTAAAGGATAACTGGCCTACCCTTTGTTCCTGATCCCAAAGCTTAGCTCTAGCACACGCTCCCTTCCCAAGAGACTCGGCGTTCATTTCCATGGGACTCTCTGCCTCAGAGGAGGCCAGCTGTCTGCCTAAGGACGTGGCTATCATAAGAGGGTCAAGTCCAGGGTCAGGTGAATTTCCTTTGGTCTATCTCTCCCAAGTATGGTACCCATCATGATGGCTGGTCCACGCTGATGGAAACTGCACAGATAGGGGTCGCCACTTTCCCCCACTAGGCAAGAAGCCATCACCACCAGGCCTTCTGCTTTTATCCAGGCACAGGATCTCACAAAATGCATGTTGGAATCAAAAGAATAATAAATCACAGACATGCCCGTCTTTCAGTGTCATCCACACAAGTCCACGGTCCCAGAATTTCACCAGTGACTTCAGATTAGGCTGGCCTAGGGCTGTGGTTCTTGCTCTGTGCGTCACGACCTCTTTGAAAGACCCTTTCATAGGGGTCACTCGATTCATGACAGTTGCAAAATTACTGTGGTGAAGTAGCCATGAAAATAATTTTATGGTTGGGAGTCACCACCACATGAGGAACTATATTAAACGGGCAGGGCATTAGGAAGATTGAAAACCACTGACCTGGGGCTTTCTTGGACTTCCTTCCTGCAAGTCCTCATTGTTGCTGTGACCAAGGTCACTCTAGTCTGCTCCACCCAGTTAGCCCTCATTCAGTGACTCCCCTACTCAGGAAAAAGGAGGCTAGAGGGCAGCTGCTAGGGCAATATGACCCAACAGGCCATTGGAAAATGGAAACCAGAGGAGTCAGGAGAACCTTTTCAGGCAGAATTATGGAGAATCTGGGGTCAAGGTAAGTAGCTGAAAGGAATGCTCTCCTGATCAGATGTGTTTTCTGACAGTAAACACGAGGCACAACGAGGAGGGGGTGTGAAATGGAGACTCCACCAAGAGCGGTCTTTTCTACAGGAGAAGTCTACGGAGAACACTATCTCACAGCAGAATGAGACTCCTGCGCCTCAGCCTTAAGTCGTTGGTTTACTGGGCATCTCAAACCTCTGCTCAGCTCTTCTTGCCTAGATCCTTGATCTCAATACTCCTCAGTCTCTTAACTTACCTCCCCAGACACATCCAGGCCAGGATGACTCGAGCCGACAGTCCCTTGACTCTGTGCCAAGCGATGTCTCTTAATCAGGATGTGGGCAAGGGAAATCAAGAGGGGAAAGAGACCCGGAACAAGAACTGTGCAGTGAAAATGTAGCCTACTTTGGTAGGCTACCCCTACTATATGGTTGGAGCAGAGGTGTCTGAAAACACAGATCTCTAAATACAAAGTAAAAAAAATTGAAAGCTTAGAGAGGTCTACATTTGTTCTGAATGGTTGCTTGTCAACTATAGGACCTTGGGAGAACTCCTCTCCCTATCTGGAATCAGTTTTCAGATACATTAACTTAAAAAGAGGCTTCGCTTCAAACAGAGATCAAGACTGGGTTCAAATCTGACAGTTTGGTTGGTGGATCCCACAGCAGAGTCCAGCTATAACCTGAAAACCTCTCATGTGAGCCAACAACCTCTAAGAAGAACCAACAAGCAGAAAGGCAGTCCCTACTCCAACTGGTTGCATACCTGATAATGGCCCAGAAAATCTTGAATTCTGAAGCTAGATTAAGATGATCTTGAGTGGGTGGTGACTCCAAGTCCCAAGCATTTGGAAAGAAAGTTTAAGATTGTTGAAAATAATTCAGTTAGCAAAGACACAGCACACATCTATGCATATGAAGAAACAGTGTTGGCAAACCCAGCACAAAGACTAGCAGAACTTTGGCTATGGAAATCAGACTGATAGATTGAGAAATGACAGAAAATCAGAATAAACAAACAAACTGGTCAGGGGGTGGGGGGCGGGGTAGAGACAAATGAATTCTAGAAGCTAAACTGCGATCACCAAAACTTAGACCTCAACAATGGGTTTAACCTCAGACTAAACATAGCTAAAGAGAAAGTCAGTGACCTGGAAGAGAAGGAGGAAAAAATTCTAGAATGAGGCCATAAAGAAAGGAGAATGTAAGAGACAGAAGATATGAGTCAGGTGTGTAAGTACCTATACACACTCACTGAGATAAATGGGATACATGGGAATGAAGTTTGTAAAAAGGGTTTTATTAATGGTAGGTAATTCTCAGACACCAAAGCAAGGATTTTTTAAAAAGTGCAACAAATACAAACTAAGAAAGGAAGCACCTATACACATTGTGAAAGAATTATTTAAAAACAAATACACACATACAGTGGAAATCTTAAATCAGGAAGTCAACTCCCTAAAATAATAAATCAAACCCAGAAGGTCTCATAGGGGAATCTCACCCAAGTTTTAAAGGCACACATTATCCTAGCACAAGTTATTCTTCCCCAGAGCAAAATATCAACATTATAATTACATAGAACGCGGTCTAAATTCAATGTTCATTTAAGAAGCTATACACCAGTCCATGATTTTTACCATCAATACACAAAAGCTGGAGAGCTTTTAGCAAACAATCCAATCATGGAACAGAACATAGAAAGGGTTATTTTTTTAAGACTGAAAGAACAGCTTCATACTTTTTAAAAAAATAAACCATTTTATCAGAGGGTCATACAACTCCCATCACATTCCATACATGTCAATTATATGCAGACCACCTTTGCACACTTGTTGCCACTATCACTCTCAAAACATCCTCCCTCCACTTAAGCTCCCAAGCTTCATACTTTACATAAAATTTTCATCTAGATATTGGGAGCAGGGTGGGTCCCATTGTTTGACCTACAGATAATGAAAAGGCCATTGACAACATCAGGCACTCATTCATGTGGACATCTTCAAAGACTAAGGCATCCATCAACCCAAATGGGAGTCTTCTGCCCAGTGGGAGATTCTTGTGAGGACAAGGCTGCCTTTATCCTTAGGAGCCATATAGGAGGGAACCAGAAGTCTCAGTCAATCCCATTAGGGCGAGAAAGAAATTAGAAACATGGGAAATGGAATGAGGATTCTTTCTACCTGCAGATTATGACGACGTATCTGGAAAACACTTCACTGAAGATATACAAGAGAATGTAGTCCCCTTCTAGAAAGGCATTGGTAAAACAATGGGGGAGATATGACCTGCCTACTATTCTAATGATGTTTTATGAGGACCCAGCTGCATCGTTGTACATGTGTGTAGACTAGACCTGTTCTCACACTTCCGTGGTGATTGAATAGTTGAAAGTCCACTCACATGCATGATGTTTAGTCCTTGACAGAAGATACTGGCAGAAAATAGGAAGTCGGACCAACCCTTTATCCCATTATTAGCAGGACAGTGGTCTAGATAAAAGCAACTGGGTGGGTCCTTATGCCCCTGTGAAGCTGAACTTGCCATTTCATTCATTTCTCCACCTGCCAAATGGGGATCAATAGTTGTTGATTCTTACCCATCAAATACACTCTGGGAAAATGTCTATAAGTCACACGGAGAAAGGTGTTCAAGAACATTCCCCTCTGTCGATGTCAAGGACAGGGAGATGAGCCATGGAGAAATGCCCCAACAGAAAGCTTGCATACCTGGGGCTGAGCCCCAGTGGTATAGTGGTTGTGTGCAGGACTGCAGCCCACTGGGTTGGCAGTTCAAATCCAGCAGCAGCTCACCAGGAGCAAGGCTGGACCTCCTACTCCCACCAGAGGGCAGTGATGCGCCCCCCCCAAAAGAAGAAAGCTTGCGTACTCAATACACCCAAGATCAAACTAGAAATGGTCTCTGGTTCGCAGGTGTCACATGGGTGACTGTGTCAGCAATCTCAAACACAGCCGACACGGACTGACTGTAAAAGCCACTCATGACTGTTTCTTGCGTTTCCTTTTTACGGACACAGAACCACTGCTCCCATCATTTAATGAAGTTCAAGGGCATCTGCTCCAGGAGCTGCAATGTCACCGGGAGTACGTCAGTACCTAGAGTTTCCTCTGGCTTCTGATCTTCTCTTGTCTGCCACCTCTTGCCAAGCTTTCTCTGTGAAGTTCTGCTAAAAAGGGTGGAGATGTGTGTACATATCTATATATGTATATAGAGAGAGACGGAGACAGAGACAGAGAGAGAGATCCCGATGAATGCAGGGTGCCTGGAGATCACTGCAGATCCGCAGATGGGGAAAATGAAGGAAGCCCTCACAAATCCTGATGGATCCATTCCTCATGTCATGGGATGGACCCCCAGAAGTGACCGACGGCCATGCGGTTGGGATGCACACACCACTGCAGCTATCAGAAGCTTTCAGGACTGGTTCTGGGCCATTGACCACCTGATGATGTGGTGGTCCCGGCTACACCCACACCCTTGCAGCTTTTCCTTCAGACATGGTCAGCCTGAGGCTCTTTTCAGGGCACCTGTAAGGGTGCAGCCTACTCGAGGTCTCCGACCCTCCCAAGAAGTCTGCAGGCAAACCTGGCCTGCCCTGGGCTTGCCCCATCTTAAATCAGTATCAGCCTGATTTTAGTTTGGTGGCACCCAACCCGGGTGGTGCAGTGGTTACACAGAGGGCTGCCATCCTTGAGGTTGGCAGTTCAAAACCACCAGCCTCTCTGAGGGAAGAAGACAGGGTTTTCTATTCCTGTAAAGAGTGACAGTCTCAAAAACTCGTGGGCACTTCTACCCTCGTGGGCTGGAGGTTCATGAGGCCTCAACATTGAGTTACTCACCGGGAGGTTGGTTTAATAGAAGCAGCGCAGATGGATGGCCTCCGAGCTCACTTTGTTCAAGACTCAAGAGGCCCATGAGCCAGAGTGGGCCGGTTCGCACAGGTTCCGCAGACCCAATACCAGACTGTTTTGTTAAGTTTAACGAACCCATTAAAGTGGAGTTTGTAATCAAGCTCCATTGTAGATGGGCTCTCTCCAAGGTGGGAGGCTAGGCAAGGCAGCCGCCCCATGTGAAAATCACAAATTTACACCCCTTCCCGTTTTACATTTATATGCAACAGCATATTCTAAGCACCTGTCCATAATGTACACCAACATCGGACAGAACGATGCTTGCAATAGCCACTTGTTCATTTCATAAAATGCATTATACTTTTTAATCCCCTGGCATTTGTTTCTTCACAAAACATCGCATGTAAGAGGAACAGCGCCAACCAACAGAGCGTGACATGCCGTCTTTCACTTCCTAAAGTGACCAGATTTTAAACCAGACACCATTGGTGGGAGTGGGGTTCTTGATTAAAAATTTGGTCTATATGGAGCAACAAAAATGTTCATAGAATGCAAAAATAGTATTATATTTATTTAATTTTAAAACACCGCAAGTTCAGCCAAAGAGGAAAGGGGTTTTTCCAGAGACGACCATAGCAAGTCAAAAGAAAAGAAGTTGCCTGTTTCTAATGCAGCAAACAACAACTCTTATTAATTGGCCTATTCCCACTGAAGAGTGATTCTGGATAAACCCCACAGCTGAGGGTGCTCAGGTGAACCGGAAGAGCAATTCCTGTGAGGCCACCAATCAAGAAGCAATCTGGAAACACTGGTGTCCTAACGCTCGGATTGGCTTCTGCACCAGGTATGATTGAACAGCTGTCATGCATGGGTTCAAACTCTTACAACAATCTTGTTTTGTCTGCCTCTTGTACTGGTCTAATTTATGTATCAGCTGTATGGAATAAGCTACCTTTCAAAATAATGTTTGTATACTTAAAGTGCACATTAAGGCAGTTCACCGGTTCTTAGGTTATCCAGATCCCACCGTAAACTAATAGTGAACTGCCCTCAGGTGTGCCAAGACTCACTCTGTAAGGGAGTTGAAAGCCTTGCTTTTCTCCCCTAGAGCAGCTGGTGATTTTGAACAACTGATTGCAGTGAGCCACCAGACCTCTAACCAGTATGCCACCAGGGCTCCATAGTCCAAGCCATTTAGAATTCAAACTTTAATACAGAGGAAAGCGGGAAACCATTCAATGTCGCACAGGGATAAAGTAGAAAGGCCAGCTTTCACGCTTAACCTCGTTCAGATCCCACTCTCTCCAACACCCACACAGAGGGCCTCTCCTGAAAGGGTGCACAGACCCTCCAAAAGTAAAGTGACCGGGCATCCTGCTTTTAGTGAGTGGGACAGTCCCGATTTTAAACAATTTTTCCCGCGTCCTGCAGCATTTTTAAAAAGTCCCAACTTTTGAAAAGAATACACAAACTAGGGTACGGCGGGAGAGCGGGAAGGGAATATACCCTCTCTACCCTCTCCTCTCCTCTGCCTTCCCAGTCAATGGTGTCCCGCTTTACCAATGTTAAAAACTGGTCACTTTATCCAAAAGGCTCATTTTGGGGGGATCCATGGCACCACCACCCCACCACCACCCCTGCCTTGGACCGTGATGATCAGAGACAGAATTCCCAATGTCTGGCAGGAGCTAGATTCCTGCCCTGCGCACCTTCAGCACAGTCACTGTCTGTTAGTGGAAGCTGGCATGGAGATGTCGCAGCCCCACGTGATAGAAGTCAACAGGAGGACGGCAGCTGACACACGCCCCCAAAGCCCTGGTGGCTCTGCACCTAGCCCCGCCCTCACCCGAGACCACAAGAACCAAATGAAGAGCCCAGTTGACAAGGTCAAGGTCAAGAGCCTCTCTTGTCCCACATCCCTTTGCGCCCTCCGTGCTGCCCCACACTCACCCCCTTGTTTGTCCGCGCTCATCTTGTCTGAAGCCTTGATCTGTGTCTCTGTCCCCCTCCTCACCCACAGGCTTGATGCCCTGGGCCTGCCCCCTCGGCTTTAAGCACAAGGCGGGCTGCAGGGGCTAACAAGAAAGGGCTTAGCAAAGGTGACACCTGGGAGGTGTGATGCCCAGACTTCTCCAGGTAGTAGAATCACCTGGATGGAGCCTGCTCAGAGCCCAGCAGCATCTGCCTGGGTCTGTGCAGTCTAGATGATGGGGACCACCGTCAGGGGATTCTACCACATGGTCGACACTTGACAAGGGTGTCAGGGCGTCTCCCAGGTGCTAACCTTTCCCTGTCTCTGAGGGAGCCCCGATTTCACAGGGGAGTGAAATGGTTTGCGAGCTTTGGGACAGGTGAAAGGATTTAACCAGGTGGCCTTAAGAGTTGGACTGAGAAGTGCAAGGTCAGCAGTTCCAAACCACCTGCAGCTTCAAAGGAGAGAGACGAAGCTTCCCCCACCCCGTCC
>PVJH01030257.1:0-25039 GCA_004026705.1 Nesogale talazaci
CACACGTGTTAAAAGCTTTGAGGCGAGCCTCCTTTTGGTTTAGAAGAAAAACAGCATGGAAAATCAGGATATAGGAGATGATAATAAAAATCATGTCGAAGCCCAGAATGGTAAATCCCACGAAGAGACCACATATTTTATTGATTCGAATATCTTCTGCAGCCAGCTTGACCACAGCCATGTGCTCACAGTAAGAATGGGCTATCACAGTGGAGTGGAAAAGATGCAGTCTTTTGATCAGAAGGGGTAACAGGCCAACCAGTACTGTTGCCCTGATCACCACCACCACCATCATCCACATGAGGACAGAAGGAGTAAGAATAGACGTGTGTCTCAGTGGATCACAGATGGCCACGTAGCGGTCCAAGGCCATGGCCAACAGAATGCCAGATTCCATGCCCTGCAAGGCATGGATGAAGAAGAGCTGGGCTAAGCAAGCATTAAAATCCATGGTGTTCGAGTCCAACCAGAAGATAGCCAGCATCTTGGGAGCGATGGCTAAACAGAGGCTGACATCAGTGGCAGCGAGGACTGCCAGGAAAATGTACATGGGCTGGTGTAGGCTGCGTTCTGCAGGAATGATGATCAGTAAAATTATGTTTCCCAGGAGAGCAACCAGGCACACTGCAAAGAAGGGAAACCCAATCCAAAACTGCACAGTCTCTAATCCGGGGATGCCAATCAGAGTCACTGTTCTGGGGTCCAGATAGGAGACGTTAAAGGATGCCATGGAGATTAGCGTTATTTCTTCTTATCAGTGCTTCTGATGCCTGTAGCAGGACTGGAATGAGAAGTAGAATGTCCATAACACCCACAAGCATGCAAATATATTAAGTATTGGACGAAAAAACTCAGTGCTGAGGACGGACATTTGAACAGGTGATCCTGAATGTTTAAGTTATATGGCAGCATAGAAACAAACAGATCTGTAAAATCATCATCAGTGACATTTATTGAAGACAGACACAGAAGAAAGTTTCAAAATTTCTTACTTAACGCTGGTGGAAATGGGAACCATGCCTCTGAGAATAATGTCTTTTGTGTTTTCTGTGAGCTGTGGGCTGAGGTACCTGGAAAACTACCCTTAGGCTGTTCTTATATATCTCTAGAGGGGAGCCCAATTTCCTTGCATATGTAAAGTATCTTGGGGATTTTAAAATCCCAGAAGAGATTCTTTATCCATAATCTTGTGTGCATTAGTGCAGTCCTGTGAGAGCTTCCACTCTCAAGCACTCTGCACCGGGAACAGGTCATTCACCCCTGTGCTTTGGGATTGGCTATCAAATTGGACTTGGTTGAGGAGAGTTTGACTCTCTAATCATTCATTCTGTAGTTAAAATATGCAAGAGTCTCTTATGAGAGCACTGAAAATTGTCCTTGCAGAAGATTTGACGAAGCTCTTCTGCTTTCAGAGGCAGTCAGGCAGCCAGGGGTGGTTGGTTATTAAATAATCCAATTGTTCATTTTAAAATCTTCATTGTCATTAGGGAATGTTAACATAACAAATCAGTTTTTCAATCAACAAGTAAAACAGTGTTTTATACATTGATCGCAATACTCACAGTGCAATAGTTTTCTTCCAACTGCATCACTATTTTTACCATACCCATTTCCCTTCATATATTATACCTTCTTGCTTTATAATCTCTATTCATGGGCAAATACTGCTCTTGGTCTCCGATAGAGATCAAAGGGTTGTATATCTCTCTGGTGATGTTGTTCTCATTATAGGCCTATCGTTCGACTGAAAGGGGGTGTGTTCAGTTTCAGCCCTACAGTTGTCTGAGAATTATAATTTTGGATTTTCCATCAGTTTCTATCAGACCGATAAGCATGCTATTTTTCATTATTTTTATTTTTTCTCCACTTTTCTTACATTCACTGCAGGACCTCCAAATCTCTCCAATTATGGAGAGATGTGATGGGTGGGATTTTTTCTCATCCATTATTTCCTTCTAATACTGTTTTCATGGATCTTTTATTATCTTAATTCTTATTTGCTCTGGATGTGGTTAAACCCATAATGTCACTTTGGAGTGCAAAATGCATTAAGTTTAGGAACATTTATGTTGAGATGATATTGTCAAGGATTTTGTGTTATTTGGGACAAAAGGTCCAAGAGATCAAAAAGCATGTGACGTTAGGCGAGTCTGCTGCACAAGACCTCTTTAAAGCATTGAAAAGCAAAGATGTTGATTTAAGGAATATAGGGCACCTGACCAAAGTCATGGTATCTTTCATTGCCTTAAATGCATGTGAAAGTTGGACATTGAATAAGGAATACTAATAAGAGCTGATGCATTTGAATTATGGTGCTAAAGAAGAATATTGAAATTACTCTTAATTTTTTTAAAAAATAAAATTACTATGGACTGCAAAAAGAATAAATTAATTTGCCAAGGCAATTCTAATCCATTGTGACACTATGAATAGCTGAATGAAACACTTCCTGATTGTGCACCACCCTTACACCAGTTTCTGTGTTTGATCACGCCATGGTGTCGATCCATCTCCTCAAGGTCTTCCTCTTTTTCATGAAGCATCCCCTTTAACAAGCAGATTCTCTGTCTTGAAGTACACTGATGTCTGCTAGAGGATAATATATAGAAAACTACATATCAGGCACTTTGAGGAGGCAGATGCTCCTGCTCCAAGTCATGGTCTTTTCAAATGCTTCATTTGCATGTCAGAGTTGAACATTAGATAAGAAAGACCAAAGAATATTTGATGCATTTGATTTGTATATTTGGAAAGAACATTAAAGGTACCATTGGGGCTGAACCCCAGTGAGTGGCATAGTGGTTGAATGCAGGATTGCGTCCCATTGGCTTGGCAGTTCAAATCCAGCAGCAGCTCTCCAGGAGCAAGGCTGGGTAGCTCTCACCACCACTAGAGGGCAGTGATACTCCCCAAAAATAAAAATAAAGGTACCATTGGTAGCCAAAAGAACAAATACATCTGGACTGAGTCCCGGTGGCTTAGTGGTTGTGCGTGGAACTGTAGCACTAGGTTGGCTGTTCAAACCCAGCAGCAGCTCTCCAGGAGCAAGGCTGGGCCTCCTACTCCCTCCAGAGTGCAGTGATGCCCCCCTCCCCCCAAAAAAGAACAAATACATCTGGCTTGGCAGAGAGACAGCTAGAATGTTACTTGGGAGTGAGGATGACATGTACTTTGTCTCATGCACTTTGCACATGTTAGCGGGAGAGATAAGACCCTGGAAAATGATATCATCTTTGATCACATAGGAAGTCAGAAAACCAAACTAGCTACCGTGGAGTCAATTCTGACTGATGGCGACCCTGTAGGACAGGGTATAAAGTGTCCCTGTTGGTTTCCAAAATTTTCACTCTGACAGGAGTAAAAAGCCTGATCTCTCTCCTGAGGAGCACCTGGTGGTTTCAAACTACCAAGCTTCAGATTACAGCCCAACTCAGAACCACTACCAAGTAACATAGAAGGGCAACATAACGAGGAAGACCTGGATGAGATAGATGGGCAAAGCGGTGTCAATAGTGGGATCAAACATAACAACAATTGGGAGAATTGCACGAGACAGGGTTTCATTCTGTTGCACATTGGGTCATTATGACCCAAGACCAACTCCATGGGCTAGCAACAGGAACACAAAGAAGTCCAATTAATAAAACTATTATTCAAATTTTATATTAACTTTAAAGCTAATGATAAATTGAATAATTCTACCAATTTATTCAGTCAAAATTGTTAAAATGCAATCCAAAAGCACTGATAATTACATATTATTAAAAAGGAATGTAAAAGTTTGAAGCAGAGAGGAAGGAACAGTAGATGGAAAATATAAACGTGGTTATGGAAATGAAGCTGGAGGACAAATGATAGAATCTTTGAAGACTTGTGACTCCTTCATTAAAAATACATTTATTTCAAATACCTTCATTGCAAGCACCATTCTTCAACAACAACAGCAAATGGTGACAATTCACATGGACTTCATCAGATAGAACATAGAAGAATTTAATTGATATAATTGTGGTAGGAGACAATAGAGAAACTGGATGTCATCAGCCAAACAAAACAAAAGAAAGCTGTTAAAATAGACCATCAATTGTTCATATGCAAGTTCAAGTTCAAGCTGAAGAAAATGAAAACCCATTTATAAAAGCAAATATATTCATTTGAACACCCCACCCCTGCCTATTTGAGAATGTACCAAGAATAGAATTGACTCATTGTCCTAAAACAGAAGATGTTGTGGCATGACATTAAGAATATTCCCCCTGAACAAAGCAAAAGTCCATTAAAAAGACAGCAGAAGATGTCAGAAGACTCTCTGAAACATCGTCTTCAACTCTGATTAGTTAAATATAGATCTTTTTACTCCTGTCAAGAGTTGTACAGTCTCAGAAATCCACTGGGGAAGTTCTATTCTGTCCTATATGGTCTGTGAGTTGGAATGGTTTTGATGACAGTGAAATTTTTGGTTTCACAGTGAATCAAAGAAATGATAAAGCAAAGAAGCCAAGCAGAAAATGACAAAGGGTTGATCCCAAAGCCAAAGTAAGGAATTGTAATGAAATCTCAGGAGCAGGAATTAAAGAGCCAGAAAAGGAAGAACATGCTCAGCGAATCTCTATCTGAGAAACTTCAAGCCACAATTTGCAATAGTGGAGGATTTCATGATCAATATACTGTATAATCTAGGAAATACTGAACAAAGATACATAATGACAACACAAAAAAATTAGGTTGGCATTAAACAATTTTAAAAGCTAACATAGTCAAGAAACAAAAGTGCTAGTGCACTTCAACCTTCCTGATGCCACAGCCCTTTGAGAGACTTACTCATGTTGTGTGATCCCCAACCAAAAAAATTATTTCTGTTGCTACTTAATGACTGTAATTTTGCTACTTCTATGAATCAGGTGACCCCTGTGAAAGGGTTGTTGGACCCCCCAAAGGGATCATGACCCACAGGTTGAGAATCACTGTATGAAGAAGTCCAAGCTGTACTGTGGACATTATGGGAAATAAAGACTCCAGGCATTGATAGAATACTAATTGGAATGTTTCAATAAGATTACGTAGCACTGGAATAACACACTATTGCCAAGCAGAAACATTGGGAGACCTGGGCAACTGACTAAAAGAGATTGTTATTTTCATTTCTACCTCACTGCCCCTTGACTGGCCCATCTCCTCCCCAGAACTCCCCTGTCAGGGGGTGTCCAACTGCCCACAAGTGGGCTTTGGGTCTCCACCCTGCTCTCCCCCTCATTCTTACTGATTTAATCCTTGTTCTTTGATGTTTGATGTCTGCTCCCTTTGACCCCTTGTGATCACACAGGTGGGTGCGCTTCTTCTATGTGGGCTTTGCTGTTTCTGTGCTGGATGGCCACTTGTCCACTTCTAGCCTTTAAGATCCCAGCTACTTTATCGTTTGGTGACTGGGCACCATCAGTTTCCTTGGCTCTGCCTGCCTCTGCACCCTTTTGTTCTTCCCGATCATGACAGGAGGGTGTGTTTTTTGTTCTTTGATGACTGATAGGCTGGTTCTTTTCACTCTTCATGGTTGCACAGGCTGTTGTGCTTCTACTATGGTAGGCCTTGCTGCACTGTTTCCTCATCCTCAAGCCTTTGAGGGCTCAGGCATTATGTCTTGATAGCCGGGTACCATTAGCCATCTTCACCATTCTTTCTCCTGTCCCCACTTGCCCTCAGTGATCATCTTAGAAGAGTGCATACACAGTAATATTGTTTTTTTTTTTCCTGTTTGATGCCTGATACCTGCTCCCTTTGACTCCTACCGGCCACACTGGCTGGTGAGCTTCTTCCGTGTGGACTTGGATACTTCTCAGCTAGTTGGTTGTTTATCTTCAGGCTTTGAGCCCCCAGACTGTATCTTTAATCTATTTCCTGAAGGTTTCCTCTCACCAACCACCACAGTCCCAAGTCTGCCCTGCAGTTCCAGCTGGACTGGAGGAGGTGCACTGGCATAGATGGGAGCTGGAAGCACAGGGAACTTGGGGTGGATGAACCTCTCAGGGTCATTGGTGGGAGTGGAGTTGCCGGACAGGTGGAGGGAGGGTGGGGTGGAGAGAGGAAGCCAGCTATGGGGATCTTCAGAATGTCTCGTATCTGGAGGACGCACGTAGGAAGGAGTGGGCAGAGGGAGATGTCGGGCAGTGTAAGATATGACAAAACAATAATGAATGCAGAGTAATGAGGACTGGGAGGGCGGGGGGAAAGGCTGGAGAGGGAAGGAAGGGGGATTCATATCAAGGGCCCAAGTGGAAAGGCAGATGTTGGGAGAATGTTGATGAGGTCAGGCAAGTGGGTGTGCTTGGCACAGTATATGTAACTATGTATTGAACTATGTATGATGAAAAGCGATGTATGAGTCCCCAATAAAATGACTAAATAAAAAAACAATAAAAGAGATTGATATCTGTGATCATTCCAAAGAAACTGACCTAATAATATGTAAATTCAAAAATAAATGAATTAACATCACAAGCAAATACCATTTGCTAAAGAAGGTTTTAATATGGATGTAACAGTCTATTAGGTGGTGTAGTGGTAACAGGTTGGGCGGCTCTCAGCAAGGTTAGCAGTTCAAAACTACCAGTCATTCGAAGGGAGAACATGCTTTCGAATTTCCATAAAGAAACTCAGCCTCAAAACCTCCCAGGGGCAGGTCTCCCCTGTCCTATAGGAGTTCGAGGCGTCAGACTCAACTCAATGGCCCAGTGCTTTATTTGGTTTTGATAACAGTATGCTAATAGTGACCTTCTGGAGATAAAGCCAGTTTCAGGAGAAGACACAAAATGAGCACATTATACAAACCTACACTGAAAGCCAAGAACACCAGAAAAAGTATTACGTTGTGTTTTCTGGACAATGTAAAGACATTCAACCTCTTGGACCATACCAAACTGTAGGTAATATTGCAAAGAGTGTAATTTCCACGTCATTGTGCTCACAGAGAATGTGTACATATAACAAGAGGTGTTCATTCAAGCAGAGTCATGAGTATTTCAGAGTTTAAAATTAGAACATATAAATATCAGGGTGGTGTCTTTTCATCATATTCTATCAAAATTCAGTGCAAGACATTCTTGAAGCTGGATAATATAAAGATGAATGCAGCATTGAGATTGGAGGAGGGCTTATTATGAACCAGTGATAGACAGATGACACAACCTTGTGTGCTGAAACAAAGAAGGACTTGAAGCCCTTGCTGACAGCATGCATAGACTGAAGGCTTCAGCATGGAATATAACCCAATATAAAGAAAAGTCAAATCCTTATCACAGCACCAACAGACAACATTGTGATAACTGGAAAAAATATAGAAGTTGTCAATGACTTCATTTTCCTTGAATTCACAATTGATGTTCATCATAAAAGCAGTCAAGAAATGCATTTAAAACATGCTGTTAGAGAAGAATATTGAAAATATCATGGGCCATCAGAAGAACAAACAAATCTGTCACATAAGAATTACAACTAGAATGGCCCTAAGAATCAAGAGTATTGGACATGCATCAGAAGAGCCCAGTTCAAAGAAAGAGACATCATACTTGGTAAAATGGTAGGTAAATAAAAAAACTTGAAGGCCTTTAATAAGGTGAATTGACACCATGGTTGCAATAATGAGCTCAGATATAAGGACTAAATGACCCAGGACCAGGCATTGTTTCATTCTGCTATGCATGCACCAAGTAACAACAATGACAAATATTTTCAAAAAATATTTTAAGAACCATAATTCTCATATTTACTGTGAGGACACGTTCAGAACTGCAAATATCTATTCAGCAAATATCTATTCACTCAACAAATTAAATCATGTTGATACATCCAACATTCTTTTGCTCAGCTATATTTCTCACATCTTTCCCTTTTTATCTCTATTGAAAGCACAATATTATACTGACATCAGGCATCTACTATTTGTTACAGAATAAAATTAATGAGTTGATCAAAAAATAAATATTTTCTTGGGTTACTTTTTGTCTCAAAATCTTCTTCATTTTTGACCTTCCTAAAGTAGCCAACAAGTTATATCAAAGTACTGACATATGACTACCAAGAGAGGTATATGCTCAAGGGAAATGTGCAAGCAAGTTACTTAGCTAGCAATTATGCAGATTATTAATTATCACCAATTGTGTAAAACAATCTCCTTTCTGTGAATGATCCCATGGAGACCTATGTGCATGAGACGCTATTTTCTCTGATCCCTTGAGATTACCATGACTAACGTGCTACATATAGCTACCATATATTTGGATTACTTCTTGACTCTGAATCAGATTCATGTTTGAGCTATTTTGGTTTATTATAAAAATAGGAATAGAGACAAAAGGGCTAGCTTAAGTGTTTTAGGAGAAAAATTAAAAGAACATGAGACAAATTGGTTTCTCCAAACACCACCTTAGTTTCCAAATTACCCATATTCAATGGAGATTATAAAATGTGAGCAGAGGGAATGCAAATTTCTTAATCTTTATGGATGACAGGATGGGGCAACTGGATTTAAGGAGGCAGAAATCTTTTTTAAGGATAACATAGATGTGAGAGTTCTCCCTTTTTTGGTAAGACTTTATTGAAGAACTGAAAATACATGGGCAGCTAATGACCTCTGATTTCAACGTTACAGGTAAGTATTGTTTGGACTATGAGGTCACAGAAATCATACACGTTTGTTCAAAAACAATGTTTGATTTGCAAATGTACTAATGAGTAGGTTCTATCTATACTGTTTTTGCATGTTTTACATTGTATCCATGTATCCAACCTACATTTATTGAACACACAAGGTGTGACATTCATTGACATCCAGACACTCAGCGATACATACCTTTTGAGTTATGGGAGTCTTCGCAGGAACTTGTTTAGCCATGGGAATTTGTTTGACACGAGTCAGTTTTGTATACTTGGAATCCCCACTGCTGTATTTTCTTTAATGACCTTATTATGTAACTTCCTGATGAAACTTGGTCTATGCGTTGTCACGGGTG
The DNA here is from genome assembly GCA_004026705.1 of Nesogale talazaci. Classification (NCBI taxonomy): domain Eukaryota; kingdom Metazoa; phylum Chordata; class Mammalia; order Afrosoricida; family Tenrecidae; genus Nesogale; species Nesogale talazaci. Next base: position 9,003 of record PVJH01030257.1, read on the forward strand.
GTGATGGTGGTGTTAGTTGCTCTCGAGTTAATTGCAACTCGTGGGCTCTCCCTTTGTGCAGATTAGTGCTGCATCATAGCGCTTTCGAAGCTGTGAACGCAGGCCTGTCTGCAAAGTGGACAGTTCTCTCTGTGGAAGGTCAAACGATGAAACGTTCTGCTGGAGTTCAAATGCTAAACAGTTTGCAATGTAGGGCTTTTGGAAACAGATGACCCCGTCTATCTCCCATGCTGTCTGAAAGGGTCAGGATCCTCAATCTTTGTGGCTTCAAACCTGAAAGGGAACTTCTTATGCTACCTAGGAATTTAAATGAGTAAATATATTATTTTAATAACGTGTTTTATTAAGATACAAAATCTCCCGTTACTAAAGTAGGCACATCCTGACAAACATAAATGTATAATCTGCTCTAATTTTGTTAAGGTTAATTCACCCCAGGGTAATGTGTTCATACATTTCTGATTTATGTCCCAAGAACCCAAAAACTCCTTGCCATGGAATCAATGCTGAATCAAAGCGACCCCTCCCTCCCAGGGGTTTCTGAGACTTTAAATGTTTACAGCAGTAGAAGCCCAGTGTTAAGCCATTTGATCTATATATGCTTGCTTATTCTTTAAAAATATATTTATAAATTATTCACTAGCATCTGTGTTATACACTAACTCACAGGAAACTCCATATCTGCATTTCTCAAAGTTTTTCCCGCTAAAACTCAGGCTAATAATTATGATAGTCTCGAGAATATTTAGTCAGAATGCTATTAGGGGAAAGTAGTATATGTATAGATTCTCAAAGCCTGTGTAAAGGTAATGGTGTAATTTATATGGATAATTTCATCTTGAGAAGGGGGTGTTTAGCATAGGAAAAGACCATCTTCAAGAACCAATGGCAGTGTTACTCAATGCACTACTTTTATTTGAGATAGGTGAACAGAGATATCTAGCAGCTACAGCCTAAGGGTTTGTATTGCCTTAAGTAAGACCTGCTGATCTGTTTCTCAAAGGTCATAGCCTTGCGAATCCCCTAGTGCAGGTCTACTCTGCACACATAGGGGGTCAGTGCATCAGAATGAACTCCACTAGCTCAAGAAGTTCAGGAATCTGCATTAGTAACTGATTACCATAGACATCACTAGTCAATTTAGGAGTCCAGTGAATGAACTCCTCTGCAAATTCCAATGTAGGTTTCTGGCTGCGCAAATGAAGAAGATAGGTAAGGGTTAATCTGCACCGAGAAATGACCTAAATCTGAAAGATTGAGGTTAGGAAAGTAATGAGTGGGCTAAATTTAGGGAAGCCGTTACCCTCTATAATTATATTTATTAGTTTTAAAGAACATATGTTGGTGGCATTTTCTCTTGTAGTCAAATCAATCTCAACTCAAGGTGTTCTATGTGCTACTAGGTCCAACAAAGCAACAGAGTGCTCTGAATTATAATTTTTACTGAGCAGATAACAAGGCACTGTCCTCCACAGCACAAACTGTCCATTATCAGTGGACACCAGGCCTTATGAAACTCTTATGGTTTGCTTCCTTAGTTTTTACTTTTATTCCATTCCTGTGAGGCAACAAGTCTTTATTTCTAAGTCATTCAAATTATGAACTGTACATCCTTCTACCTAAAGCCTAGGTCCTGTCTCAAATTCCATGAATGCTCCACAAAGATTCTGTCTGATCATTCCCATTAATGGAAAACTCACTAAAAGAATAGATTATTGATTGAGGATTCAAAGGAGAAGTGTCCCAAATGTCTTGCTTCATAAAAAATATCACTGATGCAAAACCAACCTAAAGAGAGAAGTCTAAATCCTTTGGATGAAATTTCTATTAAGGAGTGACTTTCTGTATAAAAGAACATACTGTTTTGATCTTTAATCTATGATATCAATATTTACAATGCACCTATCAGATTCAATGTTGAATCAGGTACTTGAGGTGAACCAGAATTTGTTAGCTGTAATATTTGAGAAGAAAAATGAAAAATGAAAGTCAAAATAGTGTGCAATAAATTGCAGTCTAGAGGACTCATGATTCATGTCTAGTCTGGTACAATGTGATACATATGAAAAAATATGGCAATGCATAGGACTATGGTTTATGACAGACTTCCAACCCATATATTTAATAGCAAACAAGATATTTGTCAGAAAATCATGATAGAAGAAAATTAAACTTAAGAAATTCTCCAGATAATTATGGACACAATGGACATTTTTTATAGAGTGGAAAAAATAAAGACATGAAGAAACTGGTAATACTGAAAATTTACTTCATCTCCTACCAAACCCTTACTTACTAATTTTTGTTAAACCTTTCTAATCTGTTCCTGTTGATAGAAATTTTTCTTATTTTAAAAACAAATGTCTAGAATTGCATCTCATCACATTATATTTAAAGTGCTATCCTTAATCTATCAGCTTAAATATAGCCATCTAATGTCTAAAGCTACAATCACTTTTAATCATATTATTATGTTTTACTTTTTTTCCTAAGGAAAAAAATCCATGGGAAAATTATTTCATATGTTCACTTAATTATTACCAGGAGATAGACTAATTTAAAATAATAACTGCTCAATAAATATGCATTGAATTAAATACAACTATTAAAAATATCCTTCGGTACCAGTTAATGGACAAGGTGATTTAATATGGTCCCTATGGCAATATAAAATAATGGATGTACTACTTTTTGAATTTCTGAACATAGTAATTTAATGTGCTGCTGATATGAGCAACGTGGTCTTAATGAATTTTGATGTCCATGTTATGGATTTTAGGAGCTCTGCTGATACAGGGGGTTCACTGTTGACCAACTCACTCCAAATTTGGTCATAAAAATCTGCTAGCGACTGGTGAAAGAAAGGTCAACCAATCTTCTCATTTAAAATTTACAGCCTCAGAAAAATTCTGGGACAATTCTTCTCTATCCTTTAGTGTATCTATGAGTAAGAATCAACTACATGACAGTAGGCCTAAATTCATAATACGAATTTAATTTTTGGATTTTTATTTTTTTAGCAACAGAATGCTAATTATCCTCCAGAACAAGACAGCTGTTTTTCAGGTACCCATCCTGCATAGCAACGTTATATTTGGAGATACCAACAAAAAGCAAAAGGAAAAAGAAACATCAAAAAATAAAATGCTTCCTTTCAATACTTCCCGTCCCTCTTCTATGACGTTTTTGCTGTTGGGCATTCCAGGACTAGAACATCTCCATGTCTGGGTGGGGATTCCCTTCTGTTCCATGTATGTGGTAGCCGTGGTGGGGAACGTGACCATCCTGGCAGTAGTGAGAGCAGAGCGAAGTCTTCATGAGCCAATGTTTCTCTTTCTGTGCATGCTGTCTGTTACTGACCTGGTCCTCTCAACATCTACGCTTCCCCGCATGCTTTGTCTCTTCTGGTTCGGAGCCCACGAAATTGCCTTCGATGCTTGCCTGACCCAAATGTTCTTCATCCACAGCTTTACGGCCATGGAATCAGGTTTCTTCCTAGCCATGGCCATTGACCGGTATGTGGCCATCTGTGACCCGTTGCGTCATGCCACCATCCTCACCCACACTCGAATTGCCAAAATGGGAGCTGCAGTGGTCCTCCGGGGAGTGGCTTTCTTTTCTCCCCATCCTATTTTGCTGAGGCGGTTGCCCTACTGCAGAACTCGGATCATTGCTCACACTTACTGTGAGTTCATGGCTGTGGTGAAACTGGCATGTGTGGACACAGGGCCAACCAAGCGCTATAGCCTCAGTGTAGCGTCTGTCATTGGTTGTTGTGATGGGCTTTTCATTGCAGTCTCTTATGTCCTAATTCTCCGTGCAGTCTTTCGTCTTCCATCACGGGAAGCCAGCTTGAAAGCCCTGGGCACATGTGGCTCTCATGTCTGTGTCATTCTTGTTTTCTACTCCACAGCTGTCTTCACCTTCCTCACCCATCGCTTTGGCCACAACGTGGCTCCCCAAATCCATATCTTCATTGCCAATATGTATCTGTTGGTCCCCCCCTTTTTGAATCCTATTGTTTATGGAGTTAGGACCAAGAAAATTCGAGACCATGTACTTAGTTCCCTAAGAGTAAAAGTAGCCTGATTATGGTGTGATTACTTGAAAAATATGTGATAATATAGAAAGGGAACACTGTAAGTAGCCCTGACCAACACACATTTTGGTGCTTTGAGTGTTAGACTTGTTTCTGGGTATTTTAGACTTGCTGATTCCAAAAATGGCACCAGTTTTCCCCCCAAGAGCTCTAGCCTTTGGATACGGAGCATGTGCCATATACCACACTTCACTTTGTTCACTCATAATAAAACTGGGATATTTCAACATAGTATGAGTGAGCCTGTGATTCACACACTAGTTAATTTAAAGTTGTTTGTGCTTTACTAAATGTGTAGGCTGACTTATTCGTTACATGGTGTCCTTTGATCCAAAGATATATTTGAACGGTACCAATTCCATGAACTTGCACTTTCCCCCAAGTTCCAAGTATCACTTCACCTTTATTAGGAACAGAATAGCAGGTAGTTCTAATTTGTTAACTGGAAAACAAAGAAATAAAAACTATTGTGCATAAATAAGGAGGTCTGATGGCATAGTTGGGTATATATTTGAAGGCTAATCACCAGTCAGCTATTTGAACCCATTGGATAATGACTCCCTTCATTGTCTGTTTATTTTGCTACCTGCTGATATTACCTGTTGACTATGCAATATGTTCACTGGATGACGTGTACGCCTTTTGAAAGATCTGTAAGCCCCATTATATATACCCATTGGAAAATACATTCACCCTCTCGGTCCTGACATGGGACAAGGAGTCTCTGTGCCCACTGTCTGTCTGTTTGCCTATGTTCATTACTTTCCACAATCACAAAGTCGCTCCTGAGCACCCACTCGAGTATGGAGACCCCCTATCCCACAGTTTTAAACCACCAAGCTGCTGATTAAATATTTTATCTCCTCCAAAAGTGTGCTTCATTTGACTTGTTTCCTGAACTAGCATCTAAGCAAAAAAAAAAAAAAAATGCAAGTTCACTGCCATTGAGTCAATCTGTCTCACATCGACCTTATAGAACTGTTCCTGCTGGAGGTCTGACTTTTTGAAGCTTCACTCCCTATTGAATCTAAGCCTAGTGTTATACAATAAAAGTCTTCTAATGTGATTTCTCCTTCAATCCTTTTCTATAATTTCTCAATATTCTTTAACAATATATATGCATATATATTTAATGAGCTAAGTTTCCACTCATATTTTTATGAATCAGAATTACCCTAGCTCCACTAAAAAGAGTCCTGGTAGCACTACAGGTTAAGCATTGTGTTACTAATCACTGTGAGTGGTTCAAATCTACCAGTCATGCAGTGGAAGAAAGATAAGGTTGTCTGGTTTAATAAAAATTTACAGCCATGGAAAATGAGTTGGGCAGCTCTATGTGCTCTCAGAATTAACCTGTTTGCAGGGGGTTTGGTTTTGATGTTCAGGCTAATCTCCATTAGCAATTCAAAAATCAGAATTTCAATTGTTTTTCCTGGAAATTCTGAAGTCACTGGAATTAGAAAGGAAAATAATTTAAACTACTTATGGAGGAGCAAGACAGAGCAATTTAGTGTAATTATAATGATGACCAGACCAAAGTCATTGCCAGCAAGTCAATTCTGACCTTTCCAAGCAAGGTGGAGCTGTCCCTGTGGGTATTTGAGACTTGCCGTTCATGGGAGCAGAAAGCCTCGCCTTTCTCCTGTGGCATGGCTGGAGGTTTCCAACCGCCATCCTTTTGATTAGCAGCCCAACATGTCGCTCACTATACCACCAGGGTTCCAATTGTAATAGAGACAAGGATATTCATAAATTTATCTCTCACTATTGGTCAAGAGGTCCAAGCTCCCAATTTATATCCTAAGCTCCTTTTTTAATAATCATTTGATTGGGGGCTCATATAATTCCTATCCTCATCAATACATACGTCAATCATATGCAGACCACATTTGCACATTTGTTGGCATCATTGTTCTCAAATCATTTTCCTTCTACTTAGGTCCCTGGTATCAGCTCCCCATATTTCCCCTCCCTCCACCCCCTCCCTCATGAACCCTTAATAATTTACAAATTATCGTTATTTTGTCATATCGTACACTGTCCGGTGTGCCCCTTTACTCACTTCCCTCATGTCCTTGGCCCAGGGAGGAAGTGTATGTAGATCGCTGAAATTGGTCCGCCTTTTCTATTCTACCTTCCCTCCACCCGTGAGGTATCACCATGCTCACTGCTAGTCCTGAAGGGATCATCTGTCCTGAATTCCCCATATTTCTGGCTCCTATTCATACCAGTGTATACTCCTTGGTCTAGCTGGATTGGTAAGGTAGAATTAGGATCATGATAGTGGGAGGGGAGGAAGCATTTAAGAACTAGAGGAAACTTGCATATTTCATTGTTGCTGCACTGGACCTTGACTGGCTCATCTCCTCCCTGTGACCCTCTGTATTCTATGCTTCTTTATCACTGCCGTCTAATTTCCTCACCCCCATGTATAAACATGCAGAGAGTTGGTGGCAAAGTAGTTGCACGTTGTGTTGCTAACCACAAGGTCCTCAGTTCAAAATCACCAACTACTCTGTAAGAGAAAGCCCAGGTTTTCTATTCCAGTTGAGTTACAGTCTCAAAAACTCACAAAGGGCAGTTCCACAATCTCCCTATGGGTCACACGGCAAGTTGGAATGACGCAGACAGTGAGATTCATAAACACATTTTGATTGTGCATATCAATAAATCTTCAAATCCTTTAAAAAGGTTTGCTTGGACCTTTCTCTTGCTGTCTCAGAGCCTTACCACGTTCTTTCAAGTATTACCCCAGACTTCTTCAATTCTCATGGCAATGACTCCCTAATTCTCTAGAGTTTCCAAGCAATGCACTTTCTTCTCAAGCAACTTGCCAAAGGTTATTTTTGAAAATATCTGTAAATATTTGATCTCACGCACATGTAACATGTGCTACCCTGAATGATTGGTTCTGAGATTCTTGTCTAGAATATTGAAGCTAAGAAAGTCCATTGGCTACCTCGGGTCCCAGGAGGCCAGGCTTTTCCAGCATAAATCTGCCTTGAGCACAGACTCTCCATCTTATTCTGCACATCAATAAATCTGCAGTATCTCAAGTGCATGGTTGTTTAATTGTGACAGTAATAATAATCATCTACAGATACTCCAGGAAAAAGGTAAAATTTAAACATCAGGAAAAAAATTTAAATTCTAGAATGCAGAGACAGGTGAGAGGAAAAGGTTGTCAATATTTTCATCCTGACAGAAATCACTAACTCGTGTAAGGTTCATAGCTGAGATCTGTAATCTTTAGAATTCTCAGTTATATTCAAAAAAGTGATAAATAATTTCCTACATTTTTCTTAAATAAGAATTAAATTTACCTATAGTTAATATGACACAATTGTTGGTTCTTGCTGGAAATTGTTACTGAAAGCTCAGACAAAGCATTGTCATGCTGTTTAAAGCTCCCATAATCCATGTACGAGTGCCTGAGCGGAGATTATATCCCACAGATGCCATATAAAAACTACAGCCTAATTTCTTCATTATGACATGTCTGTCATCTTTCTGACTATCCCCACTCCATCTGGGGTATAAGGTATCATATATAATACAATTTAAACTTAAGAAATATAGACCAGGAAGATTCAGTGAATTACGTATAAATGCTAAAGTAGTATGTCAGCATACAAGCCATTCACAAGGGAACTTAACTATTTTTAAAAAAAATAATTTTTAAAATCTTTCATAGCTTGTATAATATAATCCCAAATTTGGTTTTGAGGTGTTTCCCTGTAATAATTTAAAAAACAATGCATTGGAATTAAAGATAAATTGTGGATTTATTACAGAAGGTGGGATTTATCTAGTAGATATAAAAGTAAAGAGACCAATAATCCAAATTCATCAACAACTAAAATACAAGGTGGATAGTTTTGTTGTTGTTGTTCTTATTGTTCTCAACGTTGTATCACATTTTGCCTGTTCCAGTCCATGGTAACTTTTCCACGGAGTAAAATGTCCTCATATGATTTCAGGAGTTGTCATTTGTATGGAAGGGACCTTGGTGGCACAGTGGGGGAGTGTTGACTTGTAAATAAAATGTCTACCGTTCAAACCAACAACTGTTCTTCGGGAGGAAGCTATGTCAGACTGCTTCGGTTAAGATTGTAGCCTTGGAAACCATAGGTAGCAGCTGTCGCCACACCATAGAGTTGATGCTAACTCACAGCATGCCTCTAGCACATAGGGATAGACTTGCCCTTGTGGTTTCCAAGATTATCACTGTCTACGGAAGCAACAAGCCACCTTTTGCTCAAGAATGGTCTCAAACCACAGACCATGAGGATCACAGGACCCTCTGCCCTATAATACCACCATAGATTGCAATAGAGTGACAATGGTTTATTTTTGTTTTCATCTTTATGGGGAAAGACTCCAGGTGATTTCTCCTAGAGTTATTGGTGGATTCTAATTGCTGACCTTTGAGTTAGAAGCCTAGTGTTTACTCTTGGGGCACCCAAACCAAAACCAAACTCATTGCCATGAAGTCGGTACTGACCCAAAGTGACTCCAAGACAGGATAGAGGTGCTTCTGTGAGTTTCTAAGGCAGTAACTATTGACAGGAGTAGAAGAGCCCCTTCTTGCTCTTGTACAGTTGCTGATGGTCCTGAACTGTGTATTTTTGAAATGCTATCTCAGTGCATAAGTGCTACATGGTAATGGCATCAGGGATCTTTAATTGAGTAACAGTCAGTATATCTTTAGTCTCTCTCAGCCTCGATGCCAGTGATTTTTCTCAAAATATACTTTTTCATGTTATTGTCTTCACAAGCAGCATTCATCTGGAAAGCTTCTAACTAAATCAGTAATCTACTCTTAATTGTGATATTTAATTCCACTTATGTAACTGATAAAACAGGTACTGTTATAACATTTGCTTTACTGTACATTTATTTGGTTTCTATTCTTATTATATCAAGTATAATCTATAAAATCGATGGTAGTTTCTTAATTCTACAAAGTATTTCTACTCACAATAATCCTGTAGGTAAAAATGTTTGACAAGTGCAAATGGTTCCCTTTTTGATGAAGAAACTGTTTAATATCAGCCTCACGACAAGCTCCCCATATATAAACACATAGATACCTGTACACACAGAAGACTATTAATTTAGCTTTACTTCTAATCTACTTCTCAGGCTTTGCAGGATAGTTGGATTCTTTAGTTCTACATTAGAGCCCTGGTGGCATAGTGGTTATGTAGTGAGCTATCTACCACCTTCAAGGTCAGCAGCTCAAAATCACTAACTGCACCATGGGAGAGAAAAAAGCAACTTTCTTCTCCTTCAAAGAGTGGCCGTCTCAGACCTCAGACAAGCCCTGGGATAGTTCTGCCTTGCCCTCGGGTCACCAGGAGTCAGCATTATCTCAAAGGCAATGAGTTGGATTTGATTTTCGTTAATCCTAAATAACGATATACGGAGGCATTATAACATTCCAGCTTTGTCCATTAATAGACTTGCTATTATTTTTTTTTTGTTGTTTTGTGTTTGCTGTCATACTTTTCCTTTCGAAGAGCAGTAGATTTTCTAGCTCCATGGTCGGAATCCCCTCTGGCACGGGGCCCTGTGGCATAGCAGCGACCGTTTGAAAAGGTTGCCATTGGCAACCACCAGCCACTCCGCAGGAGGAAGATGAGGCTCTCTCTGCCTTTAAGAGTGACAGTCACGCAAATCCACCGGGGACAGTTCTACCCTGCCCGGAAGGGTCTCTATGACTTAGAATGGACTCAGTGGCCATGAGTTTTGGGCAAAAGGGGGGACGCACTTCAGAGCACAATCCAAGGCACCAAAATCAATGCAGGATCTGGGACCCTGGGAATGATTCTATCTGTTTCCTTGTCTTGTGTGCAGTCATTTTTTTTTCTTGTTCCTATGAACCCAGAAATGCTGAAAATGTTACCAGATCGTTCTGTCTTTGAGGGAAACACACACACACACACAGACACACACACACAAATGGAACTACATGAATTGAATAGTAATCAATACCACAGCTGAATATTACTTGAGGCAATACGCTTGAGTGAGAATTCATTCCTGAAGCAGTTTTTCCCATGTTCAGAGTTAGACCCAAACTAAAACCAAACTCCCTGCTATCAGACACATGCATCCTACACACAGGGGCCAACTGTCACAGGGATTTCCCGAGACTACAACTATTCATAGGAGTAGAAATCCTTCTCTTTGTCTTGATTTGCAGACTCAGAAGACTCGAAAATTCTTCCTCCCCATTCCAAATAGCTACAGCATTCGCTTGATCTTAGTTTATAGCACACATTTATAATTACAAATTACACATTTATAATTACATTTATAATTACTCTAGATCATCTTTCTAGATGTAAATGATGCAGTGATTTCAAAGTATACCCTTTCTTTCTCCCTAGGAACCAGACTTTGAAGAGCTCAGGTTAGGGATGTCCTCGTGCAACAACTCCATTCCTCAGCCTTTAATTTTTAGTCTGGCTGGAATTCCTGGCCTGGAATCTTCTCATGGCTGGTTCTCCATGCCTTTTTTCTTGGTATTTCTTATTACAATCATTGGTAATGTCACCATTTTATATCTCATCTGGGAGGAGAAGAGTCTTCATGAGCCCATGTTTCTCCTTCTGGCGATGCTATCAGTGATTGACCTGTCCCTGGTCAGTGTCACTGTGCCCCGCATGCTGGCTATCTTCTGGATGGATGCCAAGGAAATCAGCTTTGATGCATGCCTCACCCAGATGTTTTTCATTCCTTCCTTTTATGTCATGGAGTCTGGGATTCTCTTGGCCATGGCTTTCGACAGGTTTGTGGCTATCTGGAACCCGCTGAGATACACAACTATCCTTGATACCAGCATGCTTGTGAAGATGGCACTAGCTGTTCTGGCAAGGGCAGTGGCAGTGCTCACTCCAGCACCCATCTTGGCAAAAAGACTGGACAGCTTCCAAACCTACGTCATTGCTTACTCCTACTGTGCCTACATGGCTGTGGTAAAAATAGCCTGTGGAGACATTTCTAATCACCTCATCTATGGCATAATGGTTATTGTAGCATCAGTGGGATTTGATCTCTTTTTTATCATTCTGTCCTACGGGATGATCCTTCGTGCTGTCTTTCGAATACCATCTTGGGAGGCACGGGGTAAGGCTCTCAGCACATGTGGTTCTCATCTCTTTGTCATTGCTCTCTTTTATTCTCCTGTTGTCTTCTCTGTCCTGGCACAGATTTGTGGCTACCACATGGCCCCTCATCTGCAAATCATCATTGACAACCTATACTTCCTGGTGCCTCCCATGGTCAATCCCCTAATTTATGGGGCTCGAACTAAACAGATGCGGGAGCGAGTTCTGCGGATCTTGCCCTGTCATAAAGACTGAAGTTAATACCTTCAGTGGAAAAGCATTTGAGGGTTGTGGATCTAGAGAGGATGTGAGCTTGAAGGTGGGATAACCTCTGCTGGATTAGTGTGCTCTTGGAGAGAATATTATTGTTCTTTGGTGCAATGGTCTAGCTGTAGGCATTGCTTCATTTAGAGGCAGACTTTTAAATGAGTTGAGGTAAAGACGCAGTTCAGTATACAGTCTCAAGGTTGATGGAAAATAATTGTCCAGTGTATTTTGCTTAATTTTGTTCTTTTTTAATTCTGATACTTCACTAACAATGTATGTATCATGGAAAAATGGCAATGAAAATAAAGACATAAATTCCCATGATTATAACAATCATTGTGAACTCTCCTTTGCTGTTTGAAATCTTGTTAGGAAAAGGTCATCTTAGGGAGTTGAAACTATTAGTGTCATAGTATGGCACCAGCTATACAGTAGATGAGACCTCAGATGTAGACATCATGGAAATGAAAACTTAGAGATGTAAATAATGATGATAAACTCCATTGCTTTACTTTTCCATATTCCTGACATAATTTCCATATTCCTGACATTTTTAAGGTACTCAGATATGTACCTTAAACCATTAGTTACATCTGTAACTATCTCGTGAAGTTCATAGGCACCATACACTAAACTTCTAGTCTCCTTTCCAACATGATGGTCCTCTGTTCATGTAAGTTCAGTTAAGAAATCTGATGAAAAGTCTTAATTATTTCCTTCTGTTTATTCAATTGATAACCAAGATTTATCTAAACTTACTCTGTTTATTACTCAGAGTAATAAACTTACTCTGCTAATTCATTTCCACTATCTTTGCCTTACCATAGATCATTTTCAATTTCTGAATTGCAAAATTATTCTAGCTAGTCTGCCTATCTCCTACAGTCATACTATACAAAGATATTTTTATTGCTGTCACTAGAGTTGCCTTTCCCAGACATAAAGAATATGGCATTCACATAAAGTCTTCAACAGCCTGTCAATATATAAAGTTATAATTCTATGACACACCATGCCTATATTACATTACTTGTTTCCAATTTGCCTTGGCAAGTGTCTTTGTCTCACTAACCCATAGAACAGACAGCATTTAAATGTAAACTGAATACTCTGATTATAAAGAAATTAAATCATTACTTGCTACTCTGGCTTATTCTCCTTGCATTTGTAAGATTTCTCTATCAAAATCTTTCCCATATCAAAAGACACTTTATTTAATTTACCATTATTTTCAGCCTAAAGTTGAACACTATCCAACATTCTTTCCTTTGAGCACATTGGTTTCCTTTGGTCTCATTGTCTTTGATTTGTCCTGATACACATTGGGTTGCGGGATCAGCAGTTCAAATCAATCAGCCATCTCCTCCTGTAATGATTATAGTCTCAGAAAGAATACTGGGAGCTACTCTGTTCTATTCTGTCAGGCTTCTATGATTCAGAATCAACTCATGGGCAGTTTGTTTACTTTGGTCAGTTATTTGTATACTTGCATTGCCATCTATTTAAGCATGAGTCCATGCTTAGATACTGGGTTTTTCACTGAGATAAGAACATGTTAACGCTACATTTAATGTTTTACACATTGCAGAGTCACATACTTAAGCTACAAGAGCTAGATGTATAAAACATTCTCCTTCCTCTACCAGGGAATAATCATAGCATATCTATCCAAATGTGTATTTGACACAAATGTACATGCATGAATGACTTATTCACACTTTATCTTTTTCACATGTATATGCACACACAGATCACTCTAGATCTGCATACATTCACAAGCATGCTCATATGTGAATATATCTGATGCATATATGCAATTATAATAATACATATGCAAAGAAGCCTCCTTACAGTTCACCTGCACCAATTTTCAGGGGACTGCATTTGCTTTAAAAGAATACAATGGCCTATTAAAGATTACTGTTATCACATATTCTTATTCAACTTCTATAATTCATTGTATACAATATTTTCTCTAGTCAATCTTCTTTGATGTCTCACATCTTCAAAAAAACCACAGTTATCAATCATGACTGTATTCATTCTATACAAAGTATCCAAGGTGATACATTTTTATTGACGCAGACAGCAGCAACTTCCTTCTAAATGGTGGCTAGTAGATTTGACCTGTTAACTTATCAGGCAGCAGTCCAACACTTACACAGAACACCATCAGTGCTCTGATCTCACCAGTATTTTATAATGGATTATTTTCAATAATCCCCATCTAACTCTTTTTTTACCTTATCATTAAATTTGTCACTCCAGCTTATATGTGTCTCTTCACATGACATTTTTCTACATAAAATGAATTCCTCAATCTTTTTTGTGGTAACTACATTTCCATAGTGAGCTCTGGTGAGTAGTGGTTATACATTGAGCTGCTAATGAAAAGGTCGAGAGTTGGAAACCACCAGTCTCTCTGAGGGAAAAAGACAGGACTTTCTACTCCCATAAAGAGATACCGTCTCAGAAACCCACGAGGACAGTTCCACATTGTTCTATTAGGTCACTGTGAGTTGGCATCGTCTAGATGGCAATGAATTTTTATTTTTTTCTTATATTTCGAGGCTTCCCATAGCATATATTACAAGTTGAATAAGTATTTGTATTGAAGGTCCCATTTCTATTAGCTGGTTTGGTAAAACAATGTGAAAGTAGAGCAATGCTTAGACTTGAAAATCAATCCATTCCACTCAATCAATTAAAGGAAAGGGGAAGGAGGAAAGAAGACAGGAAGGAATAAAAGCATTTTGTTTTCCTAGCCCATGTCCCGCTTCATTTAGGTTTGTTTCCTAATGACAACTCTTCAACTCTCCTGAATATTGTTTAGGGCTAATTCTGTATCTTTCAGTAGATCAATGTGTTCCTACCCGAAGAAAACCTCTTAGACTTTTTGAAAATTGTGATAATACAGTGCAGCTCATTGACAATGATTACGGTCCTCATTGTGGTCAGCCATCATCACTCTCAAATCCCAATATGTTTACCAATCTTAGCAGAAGCTCTGTGCTCCCCATCTTTCCGCCATTTTTTCCCTGCTGCTGTGAGAGTATAATATTAAAATGTATTTTGCTTTATAACCCACAGCCCTTAAACAGGAAGTCAAACAAACACCCCCAACAAAGTATTTTGTTATTCTCTTTCACAGCTCCTGTGATGAACTGACCTGTTTTAGTGTTTTGATTTAAGAGCGCTCATACGGTTGCAAGACACAAAGTCACGAGCAATGGCATCAACTGAAAACTCAACAGGGATAGAAATCTATGCTAGTCTCTTTATTGAAAATTCCAGAGTAACAGATCTCTTCCTATCAAATTAGCAAGGATTTTTTTTAATCTTCAAGGAGTAGGAAGCAGAAGCTTCTGAGTCAGATTATTCAGACTTGGCATAATATTATCTTCAGAGTATTTTAAATTTTAAAAGAGCAACATAATCTCCCAAATTCAAGGTGTTGAGAAAGAGACCCTACTTTCTGTTCCTTACATGGGGGAAGGTCATATAGCTTACATGATTATCACTATGCCATTTTTGAAAAATCTAACCCACCATGATCCTGTGCTAATGAAATTCACAACACTGTAACATATCATATACATGTGCCTCCCCTGAACTTTTATCATATTATCCCCTTACAACATTGGTCCAGAATCTGTGCACTAGACTTTTGTCACAAGGTCATAAAGTCCAATCCACCAGAGCCTTCTGCTTCTACATGTATTTGTAGCGTCACCATAAACAATAGTTCTCTTCTGCCCTGCAGGATAGCAGCAGTGAATGAAAATTAACTTGAAGGCATAGGTTTAGGTAAATTAGCTACAGATATAGATGAACCTTATTGAACATGGTTCCTTGTATGAAGTTCCTCTAATAGGCTGCTACTCTTTCTAAGTTATTAATTTCAGAGGTTAGTTTACTGAAACTTCCTTCTCCTTCACACATATATGGCTTATGCTGTGGTAATACAGTGATAGGAAAACTTCAAAATTGCTCCCTCTCCAAGGAATAAAGATGAAGCATATCAGTTATAGGCTTACAGAATTCTGAAATCCAGGTAAGCATGCTGTTAGTTTCTGGGTTAGATACTATCTTGATCCATAAGATGATCGTAAGTTTCTCTGCAGTTCTTGATTTTAGCTTCTAGACTCTTGGTCCTGTATGCTGAGTCATATATACTTATGGCACAGTCATCTATATTATACAATTATATGTTTATATATTTATAAATTTATATATGTCTTTAATCTACAAGCAGTGGCCAAGATTTCAACTCTTATTTCTCAGTGATTCCCAAGGACCAATGTTCTCAAGTGTCATATAGTTGTGGTATGAATACATATTCCCCTACTGCAGAATGAGTTATATATATTTTGGTTACTGATGAAAGTGAAGATGAGCCTTATTTTTATTAACTGGATGCTAAAGGAAGTCAGATTCTTATGCCCACCACCAGCACAGGTGAACCATCTCTTAATTCTGAGTGCAAATTTGAGTGTGTAGCTCTAACAACAAGATCCACTGTTTTAGCAATAAAAAATGAGAGTCATTTAGTATTC
>PVJH01030258.1:0-25918 GCA_004026705.1 Nesogale talazaci
CCCGCGCACAACCACTATGCCACTGGGGCTCAGCCCAAAAATTTTTTAATTTTTTAATTTTTTTTTGGGGGGGGGGGAATCACTGCCCTCAGGTGGTGGGAGTAGGAGGCCCAGCCTTTCTCCGTGGAGCTGGAATCAAACCTCCATCCCAGTGGGCCGCAGTCCCGCGCACAACGACTACGCCACCAGGCGTATTCATTTATTCACCCAGCCTATTCATTTATTTTTAAATAGAGATCATTTGGCCAGAGGATTCCAGGCTTCTTACATGGAGGAAAATAGAGGATGGTGGGAAAGTCATTGATCAGTGGAAGGGTTCGTAGTGACTTTATGTTGTCATTGCATCTCGCAGTCGGAGATGTGAGGACTTCTCCCTCCTTTGCACTCTCCCCCCTCCCAAGAAGATCCCAAATTCCCCCTTCAGCTGATGGATCAAAAAGTGCTTGTCCATACACTTGTCTCCGGGTGTATGTAATTGAGAAGTGTCTCTGCAGTTTTCTGTTTGCTGTTCGTAATCACCCTTGAAGACTTGTTTGGTTGCTGTTTGGGGCTATTTGTCAATGATCCAGTGGTACCAGAAGGGGTGAGGGCCCACATCTGGTTGGTCTGGCTGCAGGAGGTATGGATGTAGGGGCTGTGTGAGCACAGTTGCTTTATCAGTTTAGATGGGACAAGAATAGAGAGAGAGAGAGAGAGAGAGAGAGAGAAAATCAAACAATAGCCAAAAAGAAATAATTTTTTTTTAATAAAGCAGGGGAAAGTAGACAAACAGCAGTTAGAAAAAGATACTCTAATAACTAAAAAGGAAAGGACAGGCCGAACGATGATAGAGGAAAAGACAAAAAAAAAACTAATAAAGAAAAAATACAATAGACAAAACTAAGGAAGGGGTACAGCAAAGAGTAAGAGGAAATAGCAAGGAAAAGGTAAGTAGACAGAAAATGGTAGGAATAAAATAAAGGAGGACAAAAAAAGAAGGCAGGGAAAGAAAAAGCAAACAAAACAAAGGAAAACAACACTTTGGGGGCAGGACACCTGCTCTGCGTTGGCACTCTGTCAGTTCATGAGTTCTTGGACAGGATGGGCCACCTGTCCTGCCATCCAATGGGCTGTCTGCTCTTGGAGTACCTGATCTAGAAATAGTTCCTGGCCAGCTTAGATGGCCCGCAGTGGGTGGCCAGGATACTTTGCGTTTTGTTGGTCTCAGGAAGGGCAGTTCTGGTGCTTCCAGATATGGGGGTGCTGCAACCAGAACCTGATCCATGGAGATTCAGTTCCTGCTTCATTTGGAGCAGGGCTTGCCCAGGAACAGCGTGTCACTGGCAGCTGGGTCAGGGCTGGCTAAGCTTCTAGTCATCAAGAGGGGAAGGGGAACAAGGGAAGAGCCCACATTTCTTGTCACCAGTCACTCATGTGCCGGACTGCTGGGTGGATGGAATGCTGCTTGCAGAAGTTCAAGATGGCCAGGCCATACAGAGCTAACTGATAATTCGTTCCTCTGTCTTTTCTCTTGTTGCTTTTGTCCAATTCATCGCTTTTCATCGAATTCAATCCATATCTTTATCCTTTCTTTGGAAGCTCAGGTTTCCAGGACTATCCTTGGTATCTGCCTGATTGGGCCTCTCATGTCTTTGATGCTGTCTGTGTAGCTTGTTGACCTAGCTTGCCTTCTTACAGGAAGTACCCTTTTCTGACTTTTAAGAGACATTTTGGAGATGCTTGTCACCTCGTTGCTTAAGCCCTCTATGATAGTTAAGGTTTATTGTACCAACCTGGGCGATGAACACATGTGGGATTGATTGAAGGGGCAGAGAGATAAATGGCTCTGTGAGTCTCACCTGTCTGGTCTACTGCTCTCTGATGTCAGACCAGTGTGCGGCTGCCTTAGCTAGTTTTCTGTGTCAGCTGACAAGGCTCACTTCCTGTGAGACATCCCTCAGGACCTCTCCTGATGAAGCCCTGCGTGCAGAAGAAGCTGAGCAGAGATCCTTGCCAGTGCTGAGATGTTTACACCGCCACTGACATCAAAGACTTTCTACTCACTGACCTGTGCTCGTCCTGCATTCGGCGTCATTGCTTGTGTTTTGTGAGTTTGAGGAGGGAGGACTTTGTAGACCGGTGTCGACATATGAGATAATGTCAGACTTATGGACTTGGACTGGACTGGGTTGGAATGCTTTCTTATTTTATTTTATTTTTGAGGGGGCATCACGGCTCTCCGGCGTGGGATGCTTTCTTATTGTACACTTACCCTTTATGTAAAACTCTCTCTTATATAAATATGTCTATGAATTTCGTTTCTCTTGTCTACCCAGGCGAATGCACCCTCCACACAATAAAGTGTTATTACCTTCTTGGCCTACACAAATCTTGCATTTCCTTTTCTCCCTAAGGACCTTTAGGCTTCCATAGGCTTAGTAGAATTAACTTAGGGACTGTAAGGGAATTTGCTATTAAGGAGAGAGAAGTGTCTGCAGTACATAAGGGTTTGCCTTCTCCATTGGCTGGTGGACCCTTTGAGGATCCAAACTCATCCAGCTAGCTAACCCTGATGTTAGCACATGGACTAACTACAGTCATGGCAGTATATGTGGAATGGAGTTGCACTGAAGCATTTGCATTTGCCTAAACATGTTCTCTAAGTTTTGGTGAAAGTTAATGTTGGAAATGTCAGCCTGTTTGAGTCCTTCTCCTTAGAGGCTAAGAGAAAGCTCATCTCAGCAGGCCAGGGATCGTGACTGCTGTGGAAACACAACAGGCTTTACGACGTTCCTGCACAAGTCTCATTGTTATTATTGTGTGGAACTTTTTATTCTGAATTGGCTGAGAGTTTACAGAGCAGATTAGTTCTCCGTGTAACGATTCATACACATCTGTTTCATGCCATTGGCCGCCATCCGCACCGTGTGACATCACTCATCCTTCTTCAGCCCTTCATTTTCCGTTTCCATTCCTCCTTCTCTCTGAAACCACCTGAACTTTGCCCTGGGATTAATGCTGTTCTTTTGATCGCAAACCGTTGATTGCGCTTAGGTGTGCAGACCTCACCGTGTTTATTGTTCCCCTCAGAGCCCTCTCTATTGCTTGCCTGGAAATTGAACCTCAGGGGTGAATTCATTTCCAGATCTGAAGGCTGACCGGGGGTGGGGCACAGTCTCCAATCAGTAAGCCTGGTCACTTTTGTTTTTTCTTTTCATGTTTTTCAATTTCGTTCCACACGTTTCTCCCAGTCGATAGAAACTTTCTAATGTGATCTCTTTCAGAGCAGTTGGTGGTGGCAGCCAAGCATGCTTTAGTTATTGTGGAGACTGATGTTCCTGGGTTAGCAGTTCAAACCCACCAGCTGCTCCACAGAAGAAGAATGTTTTGTTTTGTTTTGTTTTTTTACTACCGTAAATAGTTGCAGTCTTGGGAACTCACAGGGACAGTTCTACTGTATCCTATAAGGTCTCATGAATTGGTCTCAACGCAATGACCGTAAGTTGGATTTGGAAGCTAACCCATAGCTACCTTCTACCCAGTTAATTACTCTCCCTTACGCTCTCACCTCTGGCAACCATTAAGGAATGTTGCTTTTAGAGTGAGAGTCTTTTCTTGGCTTTTTACAATAAGGGTTTCTGTGATAATCAGGTTTTATGTCTATGTGGTTGGGCTAAGATTCTCCCAGGATGTGATGTAACATAGTATGGTCAACTCCACGATGGGATCTTCTGAGCAGTGAATGGGGTCTCAGTCTTGATCCAATTGAAGGAGATTTCCTTCAGGGACTGACTTTCTCTTAGCGCAGACTGACAATGTACAGAAACTAGCTCACTGCTGCTGGATCTGGGTCCTGCATCTGCTTCATGGCCGACTTGTAATCTCATTGCCTGCTGACCTTCAGCGCCATCAGTGGCTGCTCGCCTTGGTCTTCATCGGACAACTTGGGTTTCATTCAGGTCTGCATCCACCAGCCTGTGATCTTCATGCTTCCTCTTGCTTCTTCAGATTCACCAGCACCTGCAGCTACAGAAGTCAGGAGAAGCTTTGAGTTTCCCGTTGCCCTGGGGAATTTTTTTTCTCTCTCTCCCCTCTGACCCATGGGTCTTTAAATATTTTATCAGAGGCTTGTACTGCTTTTATCACAATCCCTACAGCTATCCGTGTGTCAAGCACATTTGTACATATGTTGCCATCATCATTCTCAGAACATTTTCTTTCTGCTTGAGCCCTTGGAATCAGCTTATTTTCCCCCTTCCCCCATCCTTCCTTCCTCATGAACCCTTGATAATGTATAAGAAAATTTTTTTCATATCTTAAACTGATTACAATATCCCTTCAACCACTTTTTTGTTGTCCATCTCCCCGGAAGGGGGTTATAGGTAGATTATTGTGATCCATTCCCCTTTTCTCCCCTCCATCTTCCCCTTACCCTTCTGGTATTGCTAGTCTCATTATTGGTCCCAATAGGTTTATCTGTTCTGCATTCCCTGTATTTCCAGCTCTTATCTATCCTTGTTTACATGCTCTAGTCTAGCCCGATTTGTAAGGTATAGTTGAGATCATGATATTGGGGTGGGGGTGGGGGGGAGGAAACATTAAAGAACTAGAAGAAAGTTGTGTGTTTCATTGTTGCTATACTACACTCTGACTGGCTCTTCTCCTCCCCCAGACCCTTCTGTAAGGGTTTGTCCAATTGCCTACAGATGGGCTTTGGGTCTCCATTCTGCACTTCTCTCATTCACAATGATATGATTGTTTTGTTCTGGATCTTTGATGCCTGATACGTGATCCCATCAAAACCTGATGATTGATCCTCTTCCTGTCGTTTGCCTATTGTACAACCCCTTTCTGTTATGCATCTAATTACCCATAATTAGGGGAGCTTGTACATCCCCTAAGTGTAAATAAGCTATGGTTGGAAATATATCCACTCTCTTTTCCCATTTTTCTAGCTGCTGAGATCATGGCTGTCCACATAACACATGTGATGACACTGAATGCAGTAGAAGCATCTCAGCGCTGGCATGGGTCTCCATGTGGCTCCTCCAGCTCCAAGGCTCTGGTTCTGTGTGTATATCTGGCTTCCAGTGAGTTATTTTATCTCTGTGGAGCCTCCATGAGAGGACCTCAAGCTGCTACCTGATTGACAGTGCAGACTCCACCCCTTCCAGTTGACAGTAGGTTATGTAACCGCCACAGACCCTAAGACTCCTGTTTACTGCTGAACCAACCTCCTTAATCCAGAAGACAGCTGTGATGCTAGAGATGGAGGGAGATGCAGCAGAAGCCACAGAATCAAGAGCATGAGACAGAGACTTGCTTCTGTAGTGAGGTATCTCTCAGGCACTTGTCTGGGGAGCAGGTGTGATGACCCATGGAGTTAGAGTTGAGTGCCTTCCATCTGAGGCTTATGATGGAGTGGAGTGCCTTTGGGGCATTTATCTGCCAAGCTTTGTAATAGTGCATGAACAGGGCAGAGGCCATGGGACTGCCTGGTTGAGAGATTGGCATGCCTATGGACAAGGCAGAGGGAGACTGTCTTGACTGGAAAACTGTATCTTGATCATTTCTGATGTTAAACTATAACATGATAACTTCCCTAATAAATCCCTTAATTATGAAAAAAAAAAACAGCGTATGATCACACAGGTTGATGTGTTTCTTCCATGTGGGCTTTGATGTTTCTCAACTACATGGCTGCTTGTTTAACTTCAAGCCTTTAAGACCCCAGATGCTATAACCTGACACCATCAGTTTTCTTCACCACATTTGTTTATGCACTGTGGCGGTTATGTGTTTATGTTAATTTCATGATTGAGATGTGGGGTGGAGTCTAGCCTGTCAATCTGGAGATAGCCATTGCGTAGGCTATGAGGCCTCTGCGTGGGCATGGCTTTCTCCTGAGACTTCTCGGAAGTCTTGCGATATTTCCCTCATGGAGATGAGAAGCTCTCTCTCTGATTGTTGGGAGTTAGTCTCAGAGACGATGAATTACAGACAAGACAAGATGGCAGTGTCCAAGGAGCTGGATGAGCCAGAGGAAAAGTCACATGGCCTTACCCTGATGGAACCAGATCTCTGAAGCTGGAGAAACCACGTGGAGATCCTGCCAGCGCTGAGTTGCTTCTACCACCACTGGATGCTGTTAATGGACCCTGAGCCCTGGAAGTGAGGAGCCATGAGGGGACCCCTGCTGGTGCCAGGACTCTGCACCCACTGGCCTGTGACTTTGTGAGTCGGAATAAGACATTATAGACTGGTATCGGATATATGGGTTAATAACGGATTTATGACTTTGAACTGGACTGGGTTGGAATGCTTTCTCAATGTTCCATTACTTTTTTTTTGGGGGGGGGGTATCACTGCCCTCTGGTGATGTGAGTAGGAGGCCAAGCCTTGCTCCTGGAGAGCTGTTGTTGGATTTGAACCTACAACCCAGTGGGCCGCAATCCCGCACAACCACTATGCCACCGGGGCTCAGCCTCCATTCCTTTTGTATATAAACCTTTCTCTTATAGCCATATGTGTGTCTATGAGTTTGTTTTTCTAGTTTACCCGGACTAACACATTCACCCATTTTGTCTTCAACTATCCTGTCAGGAAGGTGAGCATCATCAAATGCCGGCTTATTAGAAAAAAGTGTTCCTGAGTAGAGGCCCAATGTCCGTCTGCTATCTTAATACTCAGTATATAAATATATGTACATAGATCTATTCCCCTATCGTTAGATAAATATTTACATATCTACATGCCTGTATTAGACCTCTATGAAGGTCCTTTGCCTCTTAGTTCTTTCTTCCATTTCCTTTTACTTTCCTTTTGTCCTACTATCATGTTTGGCCTTCATTTGGGTTTCAGGAATTCCTCTCGGCTACATTGTCTTGATCAAGCCTCACCAGGCATCCTATGCCCTTCCTTGCCATCAATTTTATTTGTTTATTTGTTTTTTGATCTTTTTTTTGCGGGGGGGTGGGGGCGCATCACTGTCTCTGGTGGTTGTGGGCACTACCCAGTGCTGCTCCTGAGAGCTGCCGCTGCATTTGAACCGCCAAGCCTGCGGGCCACAGTCCCGCACTCAACCACTTACACCACCGGGGCTCAGTTCTCTTGCCATCAATTTTAGATCGCTTTTTGTTCCCTTGATCCCTGGGTTAGTTGACAAGCCCCTTACTTTCCCCACCTCCCCCTCTATCCCTTGTTCCCCTTGGAACTATCAGTCCCATTTTCTCCTCCAGATTGTTTATTCCATTTATCTTATTTAGATAGACAAGCAGAGACAATAATAAGCACAAAAACAAGACAAAGCAAAACAAAACAATAGAAACCAACAACTTAAAAAGACAAGCCTGTTTTCTCCATCTGCCTCAGCTGTGAAGATTGAGCTGAGCAGTTTCAATGGGTACAAGGTTTACCCGGACATGGAAGGTGCTATGCCAGGACCCACGGAAAAGGTTTCCAGTTTCATTATTTTTTTTTTAAAAAATCATTATATTGGGATTCATACAACTCTTATCACAATACATACATACATACATACATATATTGTTTCAAGCACAGTTGTTGCCATCATCATTCTCAAAAAATTTTCTTTCGACTTGAGCCCTTGTTATCAGCCCATTTCCTCCCCTTTCTCCCCACCCCCTTCACAAACCCTTGATAATGCATAAATTATTTTTTTCCATGGGTTTCTCAGTTTCTCATTGCAAAATGTGAATCGGCATTTCTTTCCAAGAAGAATTCTCGTCAGATAAACTGGACTGTTCTTTACAAAAGGAAACACAAGAAAGAAGCATAAAAAGGGGCAATCAGAGGGCTGAGCCCCGGTGGCGTAGTGGTTGTGCGCGGGACTGCGGCCCACTGGGACAGAGGTTCAGTTCCAGCAGTGGGATTGGGCCTCCTACTCCCACCACCAGAGAGCAGTGATACCACCACCCCCCTCACCCCCCCCCCCAAAAAAAAAAAGAAAAGAAAAAAAGGGACAATCAGAAAGAATTAAAAAGAAAAGAACCTGCTGGACAAATTCCAGAGGCCCCACTGTTGCATCTCTTGCTGATATAATGGCCTAGGGCAGGAGTCCTCAAACTATGGCCCGAGGGCCACATGCGGCCTGCCCAGGACATTTTTCTGGCCGCCAGGTGTTTTTGCCGCAGCTGCTGTCCTGCTTAGCAGCTGAATTATCCCAGGCTCGCAGTAAATTTGTTCAGAGTTGTTGTTTTTAAACTATAGTCCGGCCCTCCAATGGTCTGAGGGACAGTAAACTGACCTCCTGTGTAAAAAGTTTGAAGAACCCTGGATCAGAAACTTGAAGTTAGAAAGGCCCAACCAAAACAGGCTATCAGGGCTGCCACACAAGCAAAAAAAGGCAAAGTAAGCTTCTAAAATGACAGCAATGGCTGCTACTAAGACTCCCACAGAGGCAGCCCATAAAGCAAAAGACTGAAGCCTGTGAAAGTTTCTGTTCCTGGCTAGGTGGCAAACACTACACTGGCAGATGAGACTTTCAAATAAAGATGCAATGATAAAAAAAAAAAAAAGAACAGGCTGAGCCCTGGTGGCGTAGTGGTTGAGTGCAGAACTCTGGCCCACTGGCTTGGTGGTTCAAATCCAGCAGCAGCTCTCCAGGAGCAAGGCTGGGCCTCCCACTCCCACCAGAGGGCAGTGATGCCAGAAAAAGAAGAGCAAAGAAAAGCTTATAATTCCAGGTCTGTTTGCTGGCCTTCAGGAGAGCTTTCTGGTCCAGTCTGATGGGGTGCCATGTTCTGGCCCCAAAGTCTATTTTTAGTTTTCCCCAGGGACTTCATGGCTTCTTTCCTCTTGCTGTTCTGTTGCATGCCCAAAGTGTTTTGCCCGGTGTGGTGTGATCAGATCGGGCACAATTCCCGCACTGTGTCTCTAGGGTTGTCCCATAGCGCTATAGGCTACTGAGGGGGTGTTGTGGTGACTCATGGTGGAGCCGGCCCTACAGTCCTTTCTGTGCATTGCTGTCCTGAGCAGGAATATTGTCCTTGGGCCTTGGTGGGCCAGGATGTGTTTCACACTCTTTCAATCCCTCTATGCTCCTGTGACCTGGAATTTTAAGCAGATTGGACTTACCCACTTCTACAACTATGTGAGCTATTTCTTGATAGAAATCGTCTCTTACTGCAGACATACCTATTTAAGAGTCACTGGTTTTGCTTGTCCAGAGAACCCAGCCCAAAATAGTCTCATATAAGGTTTGCTCTTTGGTGGTGGACTGATTTTACTCAGCATAATAAACGCCCTCTGTTTTGTAGATCCACGATTATCGTTTAATGTTGTGTACTGTAGTATGATTCCAGATGATCTAGACCTGTGGTTCTCAACCTTCCTAATGCCCTGACCCTTTAATACAGTTTCTCATGTTGTGGTAACCCCCAACCATAAAATTATTTTCATTGCTACTTTATAACTTTTAATTTTGCTACTGTTATGAATTGCAATATAAATATCTGATTTATAGGATGTATTTTCCCTGTTACAAATTAAACATAAGTAAACACAATTAAAGCCTGGTGATTAACCACAAAACAATATGTAATTATATATTGTGAAATTTTATGTGCTTTCAGATGGTCTTGGGTGACCCCTATGAAAGGGTCATTGGACCCCCAAAGAACTGCTGATCTAGAGTCTATCCCATCTGGATTTCAAGAACAGATTTTCTGGATCGATCACTAATGGTTTCAGACTTGATGAGCCATGGAGGAACATCAAGAACATCATTCATGAAGCAAGCAAGCAAAAAAAGTCCATTAAAAAGAAAAGAGAGAAAGAAGAGATCAAAAAGAGAAAAGATCAAAGTGGATGTCAAAAGAGCCTCTGAAATTGCTCTTAATCATAGAGTAGCTAAGGAAAATGGAAGAATGATGAAGTCAAAGCTGAACAGCTCAAGAAGACAAAGTAAGGGCTGAGCCCCGGTGGCGTAGTGGTTGTGCGCGGGACTGCAGCCCCCTGGGATGGAGGTTCAATTCCAGCAGTGAGGCCGGGCCTCCTACTCCCACCACCGGAGAGCAGTGATGCTCCCCCCCCCCAAAAAAAAAAGAAGACAAAGTAAAATATTATCATGAACTTTGCAAAGATCTAGAGTTAGGAAACCAAAAAGAATGAACATGCTCATCATTCCTTAAACTGAAAGAACCCAAGAAAAAATTCAAGCTTCTAAAAGTGGAAGATTTGTGCTCTCTTCAGCAGCACATACACTAAAAAAAAAAAAAAATGGAATGAAAGAACGTGGAAGATTCTTGGGGCAAAATAGTGACTAATGTAGGAAGTACCACAAGAAGATGGAAAGAATGCAGAGACACTGTATCAAACAGAGCTAGTCAACATGCCATCGTTTCAGGAGGCAGCAAATGAACAAGGACCAATAGTGCTGAGGGAAGACTTCATTCAAGCTGCGTGGAAAGTATCAGCCAAAAACAAGGCTCTGGAATTGATGGACTACCTACTGAAATGTGTCAACAGGCTGATGAAGCACTGGGAGCACTCCTTCTTGTACTCCAGGGAAATTTGGAAGAGCGCTACTTGGCTAACTGTTAGAGGTCTATATTTGTACCCATTCTGAAGAAAGGTGACCCGATGAAATGTTCAAATTAGAGAACAGTATCATTGATAGCACATGCAAGTAACATTTGACTGATAATCATCCAAGCACGGCTGTTGTAGGGAGACTGCCAGCTGGTCTGCTTCCAGCCAATCAGAAGGATGAAGGACAAAGAGCAACTGGAAGCATGGAGAGGGGATGGAAATGCTCGGAAGCTCAGTGGGGAGGCCAGATGTGGACTCCTCCATTACAACCCAGAGAATCGTACACTTGGTCGACTTGTTGATTTCCCTGAGCACAGTGTATCCTCCACAGTGTTTCAAAAACAAAAAACAAAAAGAGGGTGTGTGTGAATCTGATAAGGTGGGCAAATGCAAGTGGATGGATATTACAATCAAGGAGGTGGGGGTCTCTGGGGAAGAAGAAGCTCCCAGAGGCAAGGATTGCTTTGTTCTGTGTCCCAGGCTCGGTTCCAGGCTTTTCTCCACTTCTCTGTCTTCCCTGTACCCTGCCCCTCAAACCAGCACTGGAAGGAAGCTGAGGGCTGACGAGGGAGGGGCGCCAGACCGGGGGCTTCCAGTGGTGGTTACTAAACCTCACGCCTCGAAGTCATTTGTGGTGCTCTCTGCCTTCCTGAAGAAAAATGGATTTTGCCTCCATTCCTGATTCCTGTTTAAATATTTAGTTTCATCAGCACAGGCCCATTTCCCTGGGTGCCTGGGAGCCATGCTGACACCAGGGTCATCAATAATGCATTCTGATCCCAGCAGCATGTCCCTCGCTGGGAGTCACGTCATCTCTCAAGACCCTAGACCTGCCTTCTGCTGCAGCTGCTGGGAGTGAGGCGGGGCGGGGCTGGGCTGGGCTGGAGAAGCCAGGTCCCTGCCCTGGAGACCAGGGCCTCAGAGCTACTCTGGAGGGCAATGCCGTGACAAACAGTCCCCACTCCAACCTAGATCTGAGTGCATGTAGATTCTGGTGGGGTGTGTGTGTGTGTTGTGAAGTGGGGAGGGGCAGGCAAGAGTATCAAAGCTACAGCATCCAGACTCTGCTTATGGGGGTTGTCCAGGCCAATGAGCAGATTTCAGCTCTGCCTATATATGGCCTCACTCAGTCTCTGGGCAGACGTGTCACAGAGGAGAGGGGCCTCAGAATTCAAGGGCAGAGGGACAAGCAAGTGCTGCGACTCCGGCTGAGGATTCTGGCCCCTATGATGGGAACCACCCTTTGTTTTAAGAAGGGAGTCTTAGATTGCATTCCATTTTCCCAGAAGCCTCTGCGGGGCAGGGCTGGGCTTCTCATGGGGTGTGCTCACTGTCTCCTCGAACAGAAATTATCATCAGGATTTGGCTGGACAGGTCCTGCGTGTCCTTTTGGCAAACCCTCAAAAAAGGTTAAACCGCCTCCAGGTGCCCTCTCTGTGGAGCCAACTCCCCAGTGCTGTGATCTGTGCAATTAAACATGAAACACAGCGTTAGTTGCCACTAATGATACGGCACTGGCCTGGCTTTGTCAAAGAAACTCCTTGGAGCAGGCTCCGTCCGTTTCTTCTGAAACTTTCTGGAGATAAAAGGAGACATAAACAAGGATTTATTTATCTGGGAGTTCAAAGTTTAGCAAAATACTTTCCATCCTTTTTGAGCTGAAGAAGGCAAATAAACTCCCCTCGTTTTCTTATAGATAGATAGGGCAGCTGCCAGAGACCTACAGATAGAGAAGAAAAGAGCCGATGAAAGGGGCAAATTTGGCTCTTCATCCCTTAAGTCCAGCGGCTTCATGAGCCCCCCTCCTCACCCTTGGGGTCCTTCTGTTGGTGGTGGTTGCTGGGGAGCTCATTCTGACTCATGGTGACCTTATTTGACAGAGTGAGAATGAGTTGCCCCATAGGGGGGTCTAAATGGAAATCTTCAGGACAGCCCATCACCAGGGCTTTCTCCTTGGGACTCACTGGGTGGGTTTGAAGGGCTGACTCTTCCAGTAGCAGCCAACCCCTTAATCTGGGCCATTTATGTACATCCTCAAATATCTAGGCTCACAAGACCCAGGATGCCATGTGTTGAGATCTGGTTAAGGACAGGGGTCAGGAACCATCCTGGTCATGATGGCAGGGGGAGTTGATCTCCCATGACTGTCACCTTGCCAAGTCTAGAGACGAGCGAGTATGTTCCCCTGGTTTGTCACGGTGTGACTGCCCGCCTTCTTGGTCACTTGGCTTCTGGGACCTAGCCTCCTCTGATGTTCTTCGGATCCCCTTTGTTTAGCCTTCGGTGCCCTCTTCAGGGCTCCTCTTCTTTTCCTAAGCCCTGCTCTGCCTTGATTGTCAGTGAGAATCACTTGGGCATTTTCTTTTCCCTGTTGTTGAGCCCCGATGGCATAGTGGGTATGCATTCCGCTGTGATTGAAACCACCAGTTGTTCAGTGGAAGAAAGGAAAGGTTTTTCTACTCCCGTAAAGAATTATTGTCTCAGGGCTGAGCCCCGGTGGTGCAGTGGTTGTTCGCGGGACTGCGGCCCACTGGGACGGAGGTTCAATTCTAGCAGTGGGGCTGGGCCTCCTACTCCCACCGCCGGAGAGCCGTGATGTCCCCTCCCCACCAAAAAAAAAAAAAGAATTACTGTTTTCAGAAACCCACAGAGGCAGTTTTACCCGGTGTTTTAGGGTGACTGTGACTCGACACCCACTTGCTGGCAGTGAGTTTGGTTTGTTTTTTGTTTTTCTGTGAACTGAACACCAGTGTCCACTCCCAATTTAGGAAACCTGTATCTCGCAGGGTGGGACTTGAACACTGGTATGCAACAGCAGCTCCCCGGGAGCAGCAGGGCGGATCCGCGATCAGCCTCAACGCTCTGCCTTTTTTCTACTGCCTACATTCCCTGCCCAGGTCATCCATCGCAGGCTCTCCTCAGCTCTTGGGCCATCTACATGAGGGCTGCTTCTAGCTTTGCATCTCCAGCCTGGGCTCCGGTTCCTCAGCCCAGATTCAGGCATCTCCCTCACCCCTCAGGAGTGGAGGCTCACGAGCCCATGGAAGTACCAATGTCCATTGTTTTGGCATCTCATCTTCAAAAGAGCTGAATGTTTTCACTGACCATGACCACTCTCTGTTTGTTTGTTGGTTTGTTTCACTTTCTCCACTCCTCCTCCACTGTATTAGCCTTCTAACTCTCCTCCCTGCTTCCATCCCATTCTACATAGCACATCCTATCCTCTGCACAGCAGCTCAAACCCACCAGCTTGAAGATATATATACGTATATATATCTTCATATATATACCTGGGTTCCTATATATACCTGGGTTTAGTGCTGGGCCACTGGGCCTCCTCTGCAGCCACCACTCACTCCTCTGCCAGTGGAAGCCCAGGTGTTGCTATGATGCTGTACAAGGTTCAGTGGAACTTCTAGACTAAGAAAGACTAGGAAAATCGGTCTGGTGATCTACTTCCCAAAAATCAATAAAAACCTTAGGTGCTTCTTGGGTTGCAGAATTTGACCCCGTGCTACTCTCTGCTTGGAAAGTTGCACCTCTGAGTTCCAGTATCATCCATTCCATCATGTAGGTCCCTGCTCAGTTCTCTCCATTGGCCTGGGATCTTCCCCGGCTACTTCCAACATGTTTCGTTACTTTATCCCAATTAGCTTTATAAAACTTTATCCTAGGGCTGAGCCCCAGTGGCGTAGTGGTTGTGTGCGGGACTGCGGCCCACTGGGGCGGAGTTTCAATTCCAGCAGTGGGGCTGGGCCTCCTACTCCCACCACCAGAGAGCAGTGATGCCCCCCCCCCCAAACAAAAAAAACCTTTATACTAATCTACATAGCTATCCATTGTTTTCCCTCTCTGCTGTAATATAGTCTCCAAAAGGACAGGGACTTTGTTGTCTGTTGTCTGGTATATCCTTAGTACCTTGAAAAGTGCTCAGTAGCTGAGCCCCGGTGGTGGCGTAGTGGTCGTGCGCGGGACTGCGGCCCACTGGGATGGAGGTTCAATTCCAGCAGTGGGGCTGGGCCTCCTACTCCCACCACCTGAGGGCCGTGATGCCTAAAAAAAAAAATAATAAAGAAAAAAAAAAGAAAGAAAAGAAAAGTGCTCAGTAGATGGTTGTTGGAAAAAAAAGATGCATTTTCCCTTTGGTTCAGTTTTCAACCAAACAGTAGATAGGCCAACAAGGAGAACAGTAGCTCTTGTGAGGTCCATACATCCTAGAATAAGCAATCTTTTGAGATCAAGGGCATCAGTTGCCCAAGGACAAAGTCCAGAGGACTTAGGAGGAGACGTGGAGATTGAAAACACGGGGGTATTGCAAGGAACAAGAGGAAGCAAAATGTGTATGAGTAGTTGGTTATCAAACGGATGAACTGTTCTGTAAGTTTCACCGAATTCACAACAAAAAGTTAAATGGAAAAGGCACATTTGTATAGGGGACTAAATTTTTGGTAGCCTCCAGCCCCGCCCTCCCCACAGAGTGGGATCTGAAGAGTCAGAGTCCTTCTTGACAAAGGAACCCCAAACTGGAAGGCAAACCCACAACCATCAAGAAGATTCTATCTCAGTGTGACCCTGTACAACAGGAAACCCTGGAGTTCCCAAAACCTTGAATCGTTCAAGGAGCGGACCACCTCCTCTTCTGTGTTAGTCCAGGTTGACTAGAGAAACAAATCCAGAGAGACTCATATGCGTATAAGAAAGATCTTTATATCAAAGAGCAATTGTATTTTGAGAAAAAAAAAATCCAGCCCACTCCGGATCCAGTCCATAAATCTGATATTAGCGCGTGAATTCCTCCTCGGACTCACGCAGCTCATGCAATAATGCTGAATGCAGGAAGATCACAGGCCAATGAGTGGAAAGTCCCGTGGATCCAATGGCAGTGCATACATTTCCAGTGCTTTGGCTCCTATCAGTGTGGCTCCATGTGGCTTCTCAATACAACAGGAATGTGTAGGGAGATGGGGAGGAGAAAGAGTGAGAGAAAGTGAAAGACCCGTCTCTTCTGATGGCAGAATCAAGAGAGAGGAAGTTCACAGAATCCTCATGAGAAGGCCACGCCCACACAGAGGCATCCTTGCCTATGACCTGATTGACAGGCTAGACTCAAACCCCTTCACTCATAATACCCTCAAGTTGACAAGAGATTATGTAACTGCCACATCCTCGGTAGAACAACTGGTGCTTTTTAATCACCAACCATCTAAGTTAGCAGCCTGGTGCTTAACTTGCTGTGCCACCAGGACTCCTTAAAGGAAGCTAGTGAGGGGGTGGGTTGGTACATTGCCATATTGGGGATCCATGGCTACTCTTGGGAATGTGTAGGATCTCTCAGGTATGCTGGGGAAGAAAGAATGAATGTTCCCTTGCCCCTTAGCTGATGGACGTGGAGTTCACGCATTCTTTTCTCTTGCCAGTAAGCCAATTGTTGGCTAAGAGACACCTCAAGGATGGATAAATAAATTGAGCTCTCAAATGGGACTTAGATGGAATGGAGTTAGTCCTTCTTCTCTGTTTCTTTCTCTTACATGCCCCTAGCCTTTCTCCTCTGTCCCTTAGGATCCATGGGTTTCATTCAGTGTTTTCTGGTGCAATCTATGTGGGATTGCATCGTGAAGGATACCATCAGTATTCTTTTTTAGGACTGTTGGAACCAGTGACCACAAACTGGGTGACTAAACAGAACAGAAACTTGTTCTCTCGGCTGAGGAGGCCAGAAGTGGCAAGCCACAGTGTTCTAGGGTTGGCTCCTTTGGGAAGCTCTGAGGGGGATATTGTGAGATGCTTTTGTTGCAGCTCCGGGGGCTGCCAACAGTCATGAGGAGCTCCTTGGATTGCAGTTGCCTAATGCCAATCTCTGCCTCCATTTGCACCTGACCGTTTCCTCAGCCTGTCTTCTCCGTTCTCTGTTAAGGACACTTGCCCTTGAATTTAGGGTCTCACTAATCCAGGTGACCTCATCTTGAGATCCCAGAGGTAATAACATCTGCAAAGACCCTTTTCCTAGGTACGCTCACAAATGAAATCTCATTTGGCTGGCTAACACCATGTAGAACAGGGGTGCTCAGTACGTCGATCACGATCTACTAGTCGATCACATGCAGTGTGGGTAGATCACATGGCTATAAAAATATAGACGTCGGGCCGAGCCCCGGTGGCGTAAGTGGTTGAGTGCGGAACTGCAGCCCGTGAGCTTGGCGGTTCAAATCCAGTGGCGGCTGGGTAGTGCCCACGACCACCAGAGGCAGTGATGCCCACTAAATAAATAAATAAATAAAATAAATAAATAAAAATATAAACGTCAACCCATCATCCATCCCATCACTTAATTGACACACAGCGCAGCCAACCAGATGCAATCTTAGGTGGCAAATGTATGTGTGAACAACTGCGCTAAATGCAGCAAAACTGAGAAGCTAAGTTAGTGCCAATGTTTAAACTTTGTTTTTTTTTCTTTTTTTGGGGGGGGGGCAGCATCACTGCTCTCTGGTGGTGGGAGTAGGAGGCCCAGCCCCACTGCTGGAATTGAACCTCCGTCCCAGTGGGCCGCAGTCCCGCGCACAACCACTACGCCACCGGGGCTCAGCCCCTTTCTTTCCTCTTAGACATAAGAAAGGATATGTAACTATGTATGATGAAAAGCGATGTACGAGCGCCCAATAAAATGAAAAAAAAAAAACACAAGGAAGGGTATCAAAACGAGTGGGGCAGCTGGACCAAGTAAAAAGACAAAGATATAACACTTTCGGCTGAGCCCTGGTGGTGTAGTGGTTGTGTGCAGACCACGGCCCTCAGGGTTGATGGTTCAAATCCAGCAGCAGCTCTCCAGGAGCAAGGCTGGGCCTCCTACTCCCACCAGGGCAGTGATGCCACAAAACAAACAAACAAACCAAAAAAAGACATATTACTTTCCTACAGAATGGAAGAGATTGACCTGACATGCCCACATTCAGCTGAAGTATAGAACGCATGAACGGTTCTGGAATTTAGTCACAGAAGGAAAGTACCTCAACATGAGAAAATGTGCTACCCCCTTGACTGCATTATTTGGCTCTACTTATTTATGTGAGTCAGACTTTTTTCCACATTAAGATCATTAAGTCCAAGTACCGTTCCACCATGACCAGTGATCACTTGGAAGTGTACTGGAGGCTGGCTGTCAGCAGCTACTGTCCGGACTATGCGTCCCTGGCTCATTCCATTCAGTGCAAGTCATCAGCGTCCCCTCAGGTTATGACAAAAAAATGTACGTAGTGCAATATGGACTCATGCAAGGTACACAAACATACATCGTACATATAAAGAATCCTCAATGCGTTTATGAATAAATGTTAGTAAATGAATATGTTTTGCCTTTTTGTGGTTGGTAGATCGTTTGGACTTGATCATTTTAAGAGTAGCTCGCATGCTGAAAACGTGGGAGCACCCCGCTGTGGAGGCAAGAGGGCAAGAAGCAGTGGGCTCTACCTTTTCATGCTGGCACCCTGTCTTTCCCCTCCTCTCTTCGTCCCCCAGTCTTCGTCCCAGTTGCTTGCCATTGCTGGGAAGCAAGATGGAGGGATGAAGTAGAACTCTTTCCAACTGAGAATGGTGATCGCTGGACCGTGTGAGCGGGCCATTCCTGCACGTTCCCCTTTGTCTTTGTCATTCTTCTTGGTCAGTGACTTGTGGCCCTCTGCCCATGCCCTGCCTATTTGCACATTTGGACCTGGACTCTGATCTCCTGAACCCAACCTGCTAAACCAGTTTTCACCCAAGCTGGAGGACTCAGGGAACCTGTTTTTCCCCCTGGGGCCAGGGTTTGGCTTTTTCCTTAGACTAGACAGGCCTGAGCTCTAGGCCCATGGTAACACGGCAGATGATATTTTCGGCTCAAATGTCTCTCCTCAGTACCATGCGTGTTCATCCTATTGTTTCTTGAAGAGGAAACGTCTACCGGAATGGTTCCAAAGACATTTGGACTACAATACAAACAACACTACATCCATCAACTCCTCCTTAGTCCCTACCTGCCTTTCCTCCTGTGTCTTATACTCACTGAATCACATCTCTCCATCCAGGTGTTTATACCCTCTTACTCTGTGTTGCCCGAGATCACCAGATCCTGTAGCTCCTACCTCCTAAATCTCTCTCCCACCCATCTACTTCTCTCATATCCTACCGCCTCCACTGTAGGCCAGGCCTTCATTCTTTCTCACCAACTTCCTGTCTAATCTCTTGCTTGGACTCTCCACCCTCTCACTGTATTGCAATCAGAGTCATCTCTACAAACAAACACTCCCCATAGTATCCCTTAAGCACTTCCCATTGCCTGTTTCTTTTTTCCTGACCACACACCCTAAACTGCCCAGCTATCTCTCATTGAAAGTGACAACCTTCTCTAGGCTAAAAAAGAACCCTGGTGGCCTAGTGGTTGTGTGTTGGGCTGTGATCAAGGTTGGCAGTTCAAAATCACTGGCTGCTCCATGGAGAAAGTTAGGACTCTCTTCTCCCCTAAACATATATGGTCTCAGAAACTCCCAGAGGTAGTTCTATCCAGCCCTATTAGCCTCACTATGGGTTGGCATCGACTCGATGAAAGTGTTTGGTGGGATAAAAGGTGCCCCGGTTGCACAGTGGCTAAAGTACTCACCTTTAACCCAAAGGCTGGGGAGAAAGATCTGACAGGCCCACTTCCATAAAGATGCACAATGTCATGACTCCAGTTCTACCTTACAAATCCGGCTAAACCACACAGGGTTTATGAGCTGGTAACACAGGGAATCCAGGATAAACCCCTCAGGACCAATATTGAGAGTATCCCTACCAGGAGGTGGCTGGGAACTGATCACAATGATCTACATATAACCCCCTCCCAGGGGGACAGACAGTAGAAAAGTGGGTGAAAGGAGACACTGGTCAGTATAAGGCATGAACAAAAAATAATTTATAGATGATCAAGAGTTCGTGAAGGAGGGAAGGAAAAAAATGAGAAGCTGACACTAAGGGCTGAAGTAGAAAAAAAGTGTTTTGAAAAAGATAATGGCTCCTACTCCCACCGCCAGAGAGCAGTGATGCCAAAAAAAAACAAAAAAGAAAGAAAAGAAAAAGATGATGGCAACAAATGTACAAATGTGCTTGAGACAATGGGTGTATGTATGGTTTTTGATAAAATTTGTACAATCCCCTAATAAAATGATTTTTTAAAAAAGACGCACAATGGGGCTGAGCCCCGGTGGCGTAGTGGTTGTGCGCGGGACTGCGGCCCACTGGGATGGAGGTTCAATTCCAGCAGTGGGGCTGGGCCTCCTACTCCCACCACCAGAGAGCAGTGATGCCCCCCCCCAAAAAAAAACAAAAAGAAAAAAGAAAAGGACGGGAAACAATTAGAAGGAAACATAAATAATAAGACTTAGACCCTTATTAAAACCTTGGCCACTGCTTTCAAATTAATTACACTCTGGACCCCCCAGGCTGGGCTGACTCTTTTTAACCAGCTCCAACTTTATTTATATTTAGAGCATGTTATGAGTTGGAAACCACTTGATGATAGTGATTTATGGATGAAAGGTCTTCAAAAAGTTCCTGGAAAAATTCCATAATCTTTTCATTCCTTTCCCAAGAATTTATCTTTTGAAATCGCCTTCTGATTTTCGATGAACCACCATACTTAATAATGACAGAAGCCAAATCTCCACCCTATTTATACTTACAGCATTCATTTCTCCGCAGCTTAAAGACAGGACTCTGGGTGAGGGGGCTTGGGAGGAGGGTGCCATGTGGAGAGCCTCTTTGCCCATCTCAAAATCACAACCACGCTGCAAAAGAAGTTTCCCTAGGTGGTGGTGGGAGTGAGGGCTGGATTGACTTTGGGAATTCTGGCAGGGCCTGAGAGACATCGTCAGTGATGAGGATAGATAGAGTGGAAAAGGATAAAGCTCTTAACATCTGCCACACACTTCATCGTTTATTTTTCATCATAAGCCTTTGAGGTAAGTCTCAGTCACTAGCCTTTTTGGACCACAAAACTCAAAGGGGTTATAACAGTAACACATCCAGGGTCCTGCAGACAACCCAGGAAGTTTGTAGTGATTAATGAGAGATGATTGTGATCTCAACTATGAGGCCGTCTGAAGGCAGCGGTGAGAGGTGCCCTTCCTCGCTTTGAAGTGCAGGCTCTCCCACTTTTTTTTTTTTTAATTTATTTTTATTTTATTTTTATTTTTTTTTAGGCATCACTGCCCTCAGGTGGTGGGAGTAGGAGGCCCAGCCTTTGCTCCTGGGAACCGGAATTGAACCTCCATCCCAGTGGGCTGCAGTCCCGCGCACAACCACTACGCCACCGGGGCTCAGCGGCTCTCCCACTTTTCTTTGTCTTGTTCAGTTCAGTTCGCCACACTCCTTGGGGCGCACACCTCCTTTTGGAATTGCAGCTTTTGGAATTGCAGCTGTGGTTAGCGGTCACCCTCCACTGTGGTGGTCAGTGTGTCACTCTATCTCGTTGTGGATGGATTTCTTTTTCACTGTCCCTCTGTTTCACCAAGCATAATGTCCTTCTCCAGGGACCTGCACTGTCCTGGCAGCATGTCCAAAGGACGTGCCCTGTTTGCCTCTCAGAAGAATTTTGTTAGTTCAGGTTGTCTAGAGAAACAAATCCAGGGACATGCATACATGTAGAAGAGTTTGATATCTCGAAGTATGTCATTCATTCTGTATCAAGAAGGTATGTGCCCAGTCCGTAAGACCCTCTTCAGACTCTGGTGGCCTGGGGGCAGGTGATGCAAACACAGAAGGAAGCAGGAAGCAGGCCGATCATGGCAGGGGGTCAGAGGGTCCAAAGTTGGTGGAGAGTCCCAGGGCTCTGCCAGCTCTCAGGGTGAGAGATCTAAAGGGCCCTCCCCTCCAGGAAGGCAGGATTCTAACAGGCGGGATGGCAGAGAGGCTGAGAGAGAGGCAGTTCCCAATGGCCTTCACGCTCATACAAAAGGCAACGCCCCCTAGGAGGTGTCACCAAGCTACCACTTGATTGACAGGTTTAACTCCACCCCCAGCCATGAGTTCCTAATTGACATAAAGTTGTACAACTACCACAAGAATTCTGGCTCTATTTCTTTCGAGACGGATTTGTTTGCTCTTTGGGCAGACTTTCAATATTCTTCACCAACATCATAATTTAAATATATCTATTCATCTCCAGTCTTTCTTTATTGTTTATTATTAGGATACTTCACTGTTTGGAATAACACAACTAAAAGTTTCATGGACAGAGCCCTTCCGTTCAGTGTGGTCTGTTTCCTATTTCTACTGAGTCCCATCATGCCCTGGCATTCATCTTTCTGATTCTGAGCACCTACTATGGTAACAAACAGGTCTCTCCTGGAAAAAGTATGTCTCTCCTGGAAAAAGTAGAGCAGGGGTTCTCAGGGCTGAGCCCCGGTGGCGTAGTGGTTGTGCATGGGACTGTGGCTCACTGGGTTGGAGGTTCAATTCCAGCTCCCAGGAGCAAAGTTTGGGCTTCTTAACTTCCACCACCAGGGCAGTGATGCCTAAAATTAAAAAAAATAATAATAATAGAGCAGGGGTTCTCAAACTACGGCCCGTGGGCCACATGTGGCCAGACAAGGACATTTATCTGGCCTGCCGGGTGTTTTTGCTGCCACTGCTGTCCCACTTAGCAGCTGACTCATTCTGGGCCCACAGTGAATTTGTTCATAGTTTTTTTTTTTAAACTATAGTCTGGCCCTCCAACCATCTGAGGGAGAGTGAACTGGCCCTCTGTTTAAAAAGTTTGAGGACCTCTGGCTTAGAGGTTTACAATGCTCCTTAGAGGTGATGGGAGTGAGGCTAGGTCTCACATACTTTGGATGCGATATCAGGAGAGATTGATCCCTGGAGAGGGACATCATGTTTAGTAAAATGGAAGGACAGTGAGGGAGGAGGGAGAGGAAGACCCTCAAGGACATGGGTGGACACTGTAGCTGTAAAAATGGGCTTGACCTTGGGAACAATTGGGAAGATGACACAGGACAGGGCAGTATTCTCTTCTGTGGTGCAGATAGTCACTTATGGGTTGGAACCACGTGATTGGATGGCACATGTGCTAGTCCGGGTAGACTAGAGAAACAAATTTATAAACATGCGTATGCATATAAGGGAGAGGTTTATATACAAAAGGAATGGAACATTGAGAAAGCATCCCAACCCAACCCAGTCCAGTCCAAGCCCACAAGTCTGATGTGAGCCCATATGTCTGAGACCAGTCTATAAAGTCTCCTTCAGATCCATGAGGCCCATGCAATGATATCAGGACAATCACTGGCCAGTGAGTGCAAGAGTCTAGTGTATCCATGGTGGTAGAAGCATCTCAGTGCTGGCAGGGGACTCTCTGTGGCTTCTTCAGTTTTTCAGCACCAACAGGGGTCTCTATGTGGCTTTTCCGGCTTCAGAGGTCTGGGTCCATCAGGGTAAACCCATGTGGCTTCTCCTCCGGCTCCTCCAGTTTCCATGACTCAGGGTCTATCAGCATGCTGCCATGTTATCAGTAGAGCATCTCCATGGGACTGAGTGAGTCACCTCCAAGGAGAAATACCGCGCAGTATCCCAGCATTCTCAGGAGAAAGCCACGCCCACACAGAGCTCTCATTGGCTCTCTCCAGATTGACAGGCTAGACTCCACCCCTACACTCCCAATCCTGAAACTGACACAAGAGTACATGACTGCCACAGCACAGGACAACAGCAACAACAACAGAAGTATGTTTCTGCTAGGTCTGGGCAGGTAGTGTTGTCTTCCATTGGGTGTGGTCACCATGAGTCCTGGTCAGCTGGACAAGGGAACAACAGCCAACAACATGGGGAACTGGCAGGAATAGATGTGGATCAGTGGTTCTTAGTGGTTCCTAATGCCATGACCCTTCAGTACAGTTCCTCAGGTTGTGTGATCCACCCTCCCCCCCAACCACACTATTATTTTCTTTGTTCCTTCGTCATTGTCATTTTGCTACTGTTATGAATCGGGGAACCCCTGTGAAAGGGTCCTTCGACCCCCAGAGGGATCTCGGCTTCCAGGTTGAGAACCACCCATCTAGAGCCTTCTGGGCACCATTCACAACGATTTTGAAGGGGGACAAATTCTCCACTTGTTAAAAAACCAAACCGGGCTGAGCCCCGGTGGCGTAGTGGTTGTGCGCGGGACTGCGGCCCACTGGGACGGAGGTTCAATTCCAGCAGTGGGGCTGGGCCTCCTACTCCCACCACCGGAGAGCAGTGATGCCAAAAAAAAACAAAAACAAAAAACCAAACCAAACCAACAGCAAGACAATTTACGGGAAAGCAGGATTTGGGATCCATCTCTTCACAGTTACCAGCTGATCTTTTAAATTTAGAGAGAGACTCTGTGGTTCAGCTACTTCTAGGTCAGGGGAAAGGGACGAGTGATAGTCGCCAATACTGTTGCCAATTGAGGATAGGACTGGGGCAAAATTTTCAACCTGCTTGTGTGTCAGTTGGAAAATGAAAAAGAGGGAAGGATATTCATAGTATGTTTTTGGTTGGCTTTTCGATGAAAGAATTCTGATAGGTAATATGCATGACTGAATCCATTTGCTTCCCTCCCTGGGTTAGAAGGGTTGACAGAAAGTCGCCCTTTGACATCACGGGAACCTGAGACCTTCTGGGGTCACGAAGGAAAAGCCACCCACAGCTGCTCTTTGCTCAGTGCTCTATGGTTTACAAAGCCCTTGGCGGTAGCATCATAGCTGATCCAGACGGTCCCTGGTGAAGTGGAACCAGTGTCCCCATTTTAGAGATGACAAAACTTAAGTGTATGTCAAAAGGGGTTTGTTTTTCTTTTCTTGTTTTAGGGGTTTGTTTTTCAAAGTGGCCTCAGTTGTCCAGACAGTCCGGTGGCACACGCCACCTCAATGCTTTCTGATGAATGAGCCTCACCACCATTACCAGACCACCCAAACACACCTTCCTTCCTTCAGGACATCTCCTGCCCCGGCACAGACTCCACAAGGAGCTAGCTACCCAGTGCCAGAAACTGCCAACCACCCACCACAGTACGGGTGTGTGTTACATGTGTGTTACAGAACGGCTGGGACTCCTTTGGTAAGGATTGTCTTCCCCACAAGAAGAATTGTGCTGGTTTGGGGGACAGCCGGCCCCAATTCAAGCCTTTATGTTGGTTTGTTTGGAGGAAGACTGAAAACAGAGGTTTATGGAATCAGCATGAGAAAATAATAACCATTTTAAAGCTTGAGGCACTTTACCAGTTACTGCCCATTACCGACAAGCCGACAGAGGCACCTAGCTCCTCCAGGTGGTGTTGGGGGTTGGGGCGAATTGTAAAGCCATTTCCTCATGGAGGAAGTGAGCCCCCTCCCACAAGGTCTCTCCTCTTCGCAAGGCAAGCGCTGTGTCTGCAGGCAAGGCCCCAGGTGCTGGCGGCTGGGTTCAGCTCCGTTCAAGTAAGGTTGAGGATTAGAGGCTGGTGGGGGGGGGGGGGGGGGGGGTCACACTGTAGATCTGCCAATGTCAACGGGCGGCATCAGATTGA
Organism: Nesogale talazaci; assembly: GCA_004026705.1. Classification (NCBI taxonomy): domain Eukaryota; kingdom Metazoa; phylum Chordata; class Mammalia; order Afrosoricida; family Tenrecidae; genus Nesogale; species Nesogale talazaci. The sequence continues at coordinate 25,070 of PVJH01030258.1, forward strand.
AGCGACCCCCATCCGCGGTTCGGTTTCGCAGACTGGGTTTGCGGGGAACCTCTGGGGTCCTCCAGGCCCGGAGGCCCAAGCCCCGCTCCAGGCCCGGCCACATTACCATGTCCACGTGGAAAGCACCCTGCGGCGGACACTTATTTGCATCGGGAGTTTACCCCCAGACAGGTGTTCACATGCATGAGGTCACCCTCAGCCGCGCGCGCGCGCGCACACACACGTGCTGGGGCTCCCCGGGGTCAGGGGCAGGGAAGGGGGTCCCTTTCCAGGGTCAGAGGCAGAGTCACCCGGGGTGGCCCCGGAGGCCCTGTCCCTGCCTCCGCGCCAGTTTCCTGATGACCCAGGTTCCGCATTTGCGGGCCCAGGCCTGGGTTCCGACCAGAACCCCGGTCCTGGGACGACCCTCCACCTTCACCGCCCCCTCCCCTCCCCCCGCAGGGTGGCCCGCAGCGCTCCGACCTTCCCAGGCTTCCCCGGCCCTGCCCACTCGGCGTCGCTAGCCCGGCGCTGGGGGCGGGCACCTGCCCCCACCCTGCGGCATCCCCTCCCCTTCACTTCCCCCTCCCCGCTTTGCCTCCCTCCCCTCCCCCCCGTGGCGAGGCGGCGGCGGCGGCGGCGGCGGCGGCGGCGGCCGAGGCGGAGGCGGCGGCGGCGGCGGCGGCGGCGGCGGCGGGCGGGGCTCGGCTCGGGCTCCGCGGGCGGGCGGGCGGACATGGCGGCCAACATGTACCGGGTCGGAGGTAGGAAGGCTCGGCCCGACCCGGCCCGTCTGCGAGCGGGCTCCGGGAGTGGGTATCGGGGCGAGTTCCCCCTAACCGCCAGGAGCCTGGGCGCCTGAGGGCGCAG
>PVJH01030259.1:0-24851 GCA_004026705.1 Nesogale talazaci
CATCTTCCTCCAATCCTGAAGCTTGGACCTTCTTGATATAGTCTAGCTTATTAGATTATTTGCTCAGTGTACACACTGAATAAGCTTGGTAAAGGGTACAACTCTGGCACTCACCTTTCTTTATTTAAATCTATGTAACCTCTCCTGCTCTTTTAGGGGAAAGGTGCCTCTTCATCTATGTACAGTTTCTTTTTTTAGGGGGGGTCATCGCTGCCCTCTGGTGGGAGTGGGAGGCCCAGACTTACTCCTGGAGAGCTGCTGCTGGATTTGAACTGCCAAGATAGTGGGCTGCAGTCCCGCAATCAACCACTACGCCATCGTGGCTCAGCCCCTATGTACAGCTTCTACATGAGCTCAATTAAGTGCTCTAAAATTCCCTTTCTTCACAAAGTGTTGGTAATTTATAATTAATGATTCCAAATGACTTATCATAATATATATAAGAAGCTTTGATATTCTTTGCTGTCAGTCAAGATCGATCTAACATCAGCAATGATGTCCCTAAGCTAACATCCTTCATTGAATCTAGTTTGAATTACTAGTACCTCCCTGTTGATGTTATGAGGTAGCCATTTTTTAATAAACAGTAAAATTTGACTGTTGTATGACATTACTTGATAATCTCATCATTTTATAGAGTCACCTTTCTCTGCAATAGACATAGATATGGATGTCTTTCAGTCAGGTAGACAGCTCTTCCAAATTTCTTCACAAAGATGAGAGTGCTTCCAGTGCATGTTGAAACAATGCTATTGGTAACCATCAATCTCTGGAGTCTTACTTTTGACTAATGCCTTCAGTGCAGTTTTGGAATTCCTACTTCAATACCACTAGTGAGATGGGAATACCTCTATCACTTTCCCATATAAAATTATTCAGTATTACAAATTAACACTTGATTGTTTTTCTATAGATCTTTTAACTTGATATATTCTGAGCTCATACTTCATTTTTGTGTATCTAACTCCAGATATTTGCTTATTTTATTTAATTCTCCATCTTAGTTTCTAAACATATATAAACTAACATATGTTTAGAAAATTTCTTAATTCTTTTACTTCCTTTCTTCCATTTTTTAGCTCTTCTATGTTCAAGAGCAAGGTTCAAAGTCTCTTCTAACATTTATTTTCATTCTTTAACCTCTCATGAAATTTTGCTTCCTTCATTTAAGATGTTTTTTTATATGTCCCCAGAGAAGTGTACCACCTCAGATAGGCCAAGACACTCACAGCCAGCCAGGAGGTTTCTCTGCCAGACAGAAAAGGCACTTGGCTGGGGTTGGCAGCAGGATGCAGAGTGTGTCTGCAGTTTAAGGTATTTTTGATATCATCCTACAACTTGTCTGGTTTAGGTCATTAGCATTGAGTTTGGTAACAGATGATTTTGTTTTGACTCCTAGGGAAAAGATTTCATTTTTGTCAACTTCAGCTTCAAGTTGTTTATTAGCAATTAATGTTATGTGCTATAATCAGTCCCTGGTCTTGTCTTGACTGATAACATGGAGCTTCTTTAAGATTTCTTTGCAACAACGTAATCAATCTTGCTGTTGAATAAAGTATTTGCAATGAAGAAGTTGTTGCTCTTGCAAAAATCTACCAAAAGTTCTCTAGCTTTGCTTCTGTCACCAAGGTCATCTTTTAAAACCATGTCCTTTACTGCGGCCCACTGGGATGGAGGTTCAATTCCGGCTCCCAGGAGCAAAGGCTGGGCCTCCTACTCCCACCACCTGAGGGCAGTGATGCATTAAAAAAAAACATGTCCTTTCACAACTTTTGAATTCTAGTCATAAGTAATTATCAATATATCTTGATTATATATTTTATTAATTGAACTGAAGATGTTGGTATAATTCTTTAATTTCTTATTCATTGCTGAAGTTATTCTAGGTAAATTTGAAATGGTAGTCATATTAACCCCAGGAGCATGTGGATATGATATCATTAAAGTCTTGATTTCAAAATATATCTAGAAATGTTCTTCTTCTTTTACAATGAATGCAATGCCACGCCTCTTCAATTTGTTGTTCCAGCATTTTAGATCATATGACTACCTGATTCAAAATGGTTATTACCATTCAGTATCAATCCAGTAAGGCCTAGAATATTGATCTTTATGCATTCAGTTTTATTTTAGATAACTTCCAATTTACCTATTTTCATGCTTCACATGTTTCACATTCCAATTATTAATCAGGTGGGGTTTTTTGGGGGGCATCACTGCCCTCTGGTGGTCATGGGAGCCACCCACTGCTGCTCCTGAGTGCCGCCACTGGATTTGAACTGCCAAGCCTGCAGGCTGCAGTCCCACACTCAACTACTTACACCACCAGGGGTTAGCCCCTAATTAGATGTTTTTTAGCTGTTGCCATTTTTTATTATAATTCATCAATAAATGAAAGTCAAAAAAATCCATCCATGCCATAAGGTTGACTCTGCTTTGAAAAGGCAAGCTTCTCCAGCTTTATTTTGAGTGCCTTCCAACCTGAGAGACTCATCCTCTATCACTATAGGAGACAATATTCCACAGCCACACATACGGTTTCCAGCGGATCAAAAGTATTCCACTTCTTCCTTCTTCAAAGCCTGTGTTTGAAACACAAATGGTAGCTTCCAGCATCATAGCACACAAAGCACAACAGGATTACAAAATAATGATACAATTTTTATAAAGAGGTGTAGACTTGGTTCGATAGCATATTGGTGGAGTCCTCAACTACCCCCTGACTAGTTGGTGGTACTCTCCCACCAGCAGCTTCATTGGAAAAAGAGACCAGGCCATCTGCTACCATAGAGATTATACTTGAAGAAGCCTATATTAATATTTCTTCATTGCCATATAGGGTAATTCTGAGTGTGCATCAACTTAATGTCACACAACAGAAAGTCTGCTTCATATGCCTTCCTTGATGGAAACAGGGCACCAGGAATCTTCTTCCACAAGATCTCTAAGTGAGTCCAAACCACAAATCCTTAGGTTAACAGATCCACATAGCTTATTGATTGGCTTCAGCAGCAGACCCTATAGTTAGTAGGTCTAAATAACTACTATAAGAAAGCAGTGCTGTAGAAACTAGCTTTGCTAGATAGAACCTAGCTTGACGAGTTGGGATACTTTGAGAAATGGTATTTCTCAAATATAATAAATAGGTATAAAGAGGAGTAAGGGTAGCCAACCAAATCCTGGGGGAGTACTCCAGAGAAACTTGTACAAATAGCACATGTAAAGGCAATATGGTATGCGCTAAAATGGATAGACCCCTTTAAGCCTGAGTGCAGTAAACAAAGACACCAGGAGAAGAGATGATAGTAGAGAAGTGGATAGGTCAGAAGAGACAGGGTACTGTAGGTCATCTCTCTCAGGATTTTGCAGACCAGAAATTTATACTAAGGAGCAATCTGAATCAATATGCATTTCTAATGCATCATTCTGACTACTGCCTAGAAAATGAATTGGATAGGAGCCATAATGAAAAAGATAATGCTTTCTAAAAAGGTTAACTGTAGTACAATAGTGACTTGAACTAGTGCGTTGACCTGGAATATGGAGCTAAGTAGACAGATGTATCCTGGAAGTATAATCAATAGGTCTTAGAGTATGAGGTCAAGGGATGGTAAGCTTCATAGTAAAACAGGAGGCAAAAAAGATTCCACAGGTTTAAGGTGAAGGATTAAAGATTTTTATAAGGTACACTGAGAAAATATCAATATATGTCAACCAAAATAAGCAACAATAGCAACAACAACAAGACCAACAACCATCTAGTCAATTCTGACTTATAGTGACCTTACAGGGTAGGGTAAAATTCTCAATAGAGTTTCTAAGACTGTAAAACTTTATAGCCTGACTATTCTCTAAAAGAGCATCTGGTGGGCTCAAACTACTGACCTTGTGATTAGCAACTTGGTGAGTAATAATTTATGCCATCAGTGTCCTTCATCCGATATTAAAACCCAAACTCAAACCCAATGTCATTAGTTGATGCTGACTCACAGTGAAGCTATATCACAAAGTAGCACTGTCCCTCTGGATTTCTGAACCAGTAAGTATTTATAGGAGCGGAAAACCTCATTATTTTCCCGGAGAGCAGCTGGTGAATTCAATATGCTGACCATGTGGCTCCCAGCTCAATTCTCAATTCATTATGCCACCAGAGCTCCTTAATGAGTGTAGACTGGTAATATTATAAATGTAAATATAATAAGAATGTTTACTTTATCTCTAGTCTTCTAAATTGCTCATGATATAACTCTTTTAGTAGTTTAGAACTAAAGGAAACTTGAAGGATAATAATTGGCTAATTTTGAACCATCAAAACCTTTCTTTAGAAGTGCCCAAATCCTTGATTATACTATCAATTTTCATTTGCTTGGGATGGCGACCTGAAAACACGTAGCATCATGAACTCAACATTCAGTCAAAGAGAATTTCTTAGATTTATGAATACCCACCAGGGTGTCAAAGATGTCACAGAGTGAAAAGAGATGAACACTTTCATCAGGGAACAGTCTTTCCCGAAGTCACAGAAAGAAACCATTAAGGGAGCACATTGACTCAAACAAACCCAGCGGAGAGTACTTGATAACTTAAACCTTGTCTTTATGTCTTGTGATCATAACTGTGTGAAAGAGAAATGCGAGACGGGTATGCGGTTTTTTTGTTTTGTTTTGTCTTCACAAAAACTAAGAGAGTGTAGGAAAGAAAAAAAAAGTCAGAGAAATCAATGGCTGCTGTTTATGCATTGGGGAAAGGAAAGTGACTACTGTGAAATGGTTATCCAGGAGCTGAGAAGCACACATCTCTTTTGGCCACAGTTCCAACGTGACAGACCCTCACCTTGTCACTGGGGAACTCAGGTGCTTTTCATTCCAGATGCTTCTCTATTTGTCAGCCAGGAGTTTTAAAGTCTCTGCAATGGGTGAGGAAGAGAGCATAGGGACTTCAGAAGAATGCGGGTTCTGGCCCTGACAGATGCTTACAATTCCTGAAGGCCTCTTACAAAACACAGAACTGCAACTATGTCATTAGCTCTGACCGTAGAAGACTCAGCAGGAATCTTCAGTAAACTGAACAGATTCATTGAGTTACGCATTTAAAGTGACCAGATTTTAACATTGGTAAAGTGGAACACCATGGATGGGGAGGGAGAGAGGGTGAGGGGGTGAAGGAGTAGAGGGGGTATATTCCCTTCCTGTTCTCCCGCCATTCCCTAGCTTGTTGTGCATTCTTTCCAAAAATTGGGACTTTTTAAAAATGCCACAGGATGCGGGAAAAATTGTTAGAAGACAGGAGTCCTGCCAAAAGCGGGACATCTGGTCACTTTACCATATCTGTCTTCTGGTTTTCATAGATGTGTTTTCAAGGTTTCTGCAACAACTAATTGATTGCTATTTACAACCGATTGTTATTCTGGGGTAAATCGATGCTATTTGCCTAGTGTAGCTCAGTACCACACTACAGTCTCAATGACTTTTCAGTCTGTTGACTATCTTCCTTGAACTGTAAAATGGCTTATTATCATGGTAGCCTTTTGTGCATGTTTGAAACTGACTTAAATATAAAGTGGCTTATGGCTAGTGGTATTTTTCTGCTCACTGAAAATAATTTCCAAGAAATTATTTTAAGCTTTACAGGGCTACATTTTTAATATCCCTGGTGTTATTTGGTGCCAAAGGGTCGCTTCTGACCCATCACAAGGCCCTGTGACAAAGGAGAACTCCCCCATCGCAGTGGAGCAGTTACATTCTAGGGAAGCCTACAGGGCAGTTGCTCGCAGTGAGTTTGGTTTGAAGCACTTAATAGTTACACCACCAGAATTTCCGAAATGTAGAGTGCTGGAAGAGTCCACGTCCTCTTGTTGTGGTCTTGGTTGGCTTAAAGTTTTGGGGAACGCCTCTCATGACACCTTCTACAATAAAGGGCTGAAATTTATAATAAGAAAGGATTGTTAAGCCTCTGTAAGGTAATGGCCGTCTCCACACTACTCTACCTCTGTGTGTACAGCAAGCACATTTTGCTTATCATCTTGTGCTACAACTACTTGTCTCATCCGAAGCAAACTGCCTGCAGGCGCTGCTTATTCCTTTCTCGAAGCTTTGTGCTTGGTGGGGAGCATGATTTCAAAAAATACATGTAGTATTGAACAGAATCCATTCAAAGGCAGGAATGCTGGAGGAAGTTGGCTTTCTTTTCTTCTGCAGCTTGGTAAAATGGCTGCCAACCTGGTCGTTATGTTCCAGGTGCTCACAGCAGAGAGTGCCAAAAAGCCAGCTAAGTGTGATACAAACTGAGAGTGTGTTTTTCTTGTTGCCAGGCTTCTGGGATGTTACCACAAGAGATAGTGGCTGGGAACCAGAAAAGACAGCTAGATCCGCCGGCTCAAGGAGGGCAAGTCTTTATAACATATGCTAAGCAGGAATGCGGGTATTAAAGAAAAGCTAAGGGCCATTTGATCTGTGGCAGCATTCAAGCAGACATGAGAGACAAGTGCGAAGACCTGAACATTCTATTTTTATTTTGTTGTATTTTAAATACATCTCTAGTGAATTTATACATCTGAGTGCTTTGGGTTTTTTTCAGAACTGTAAAAAACGTTTCACTCACTGTCATGGAAATGATTACAATCCCATAAGCCAGCATTAGCTGTTCCTTTGGTTTCCAAGGTTGTAAGGTTCTAAATCTTTATGAAAGGAGACTGCCTCCTTCTTCGTCTTTCTCCTTGAGCGGTTGATAGATTTGACAATGTGTAGCCAACTGATGGTCTAGTGAGGTTTGTTGTTGTGCTAATCACAAGCTCAGCAATTCAAAACCACTAGGGATTCTGAGGAAGAAAGATGAGGGTTTTGCTACTTACTGTAAAGAGTTATAGCCTTGGGAATCTATAGAGCTAGTTCTGCTCTGTCCTATAGGGTCACTGTGCATAAGAAATGACTTGATGGCAGCAAATTTCATGTTTGGTTTATAGAAACATTTAAAACTCACATGCTGTATGAGGAAGAAGAAACTGGATGTACCAAGAGCAGGGTTCTATTGGTAGGTGAACAAACAGGTCTTGGCAGATCAATGCCCAGTGTGCTGTATTAAGACACCAGCAGCCCTATGACAGCCATTGGGATTCACCCTTTGAAGGTGTTTTTCAGAAAATACAATGCAGGGATGTTGAACCTAGAAAGAAATAAAATATAAAAGGGGGTTGGGAGGAAGGAGGTTATTGAGGAATAGGGGAGACAAGAGGAAGTGATGTCAAGAATATCAGGAAGGAAAAGTATGCTTTTGAAAACATGTACAAGTATGCAAGAAATTATACAATTAGGCTTGCCATGATTGAACTATGGAATGATATGACTTATGAACTGACTCTCAAACTACAGAAAGTTAATTAAACGCAAAATAAATAAATAAATGCGGGCATATATGCAAAAAAGAATTTTACGCTCACATTAAATTCTAGCCCCAACTTAAGAACAATCAGTTTTTATACATGATGGCCCCACTCAATACTCACCATGAAATGATCACTGAAAATATGGGTGCTACAGGCTATCAATCAAGACAGGGTCTGAGATAGTCAAGGCTTATATTCAAACAAGCAGCTGTATAAGCAAGGAATCTACAAAGTCCACACAGAAGGAAGACGCACACTAGCTTGTATGACCAAAAGATGACAATTATATAACTTGATTATGGTGAAAAGAATGTGAGCAAAAAATATGAATACTCAATGTGTGGAAGGCTATGGGGGATGGTGATAGCCCAAACCCCATCTGAAGAGTATTGGGTCAGATTGAGCCCCTGACAGATATGCTCTACCCAAATACAGGCGTCACCATCAGTCTTACTATCAGGCGGAGACCACAGCAATCTCTACTATGTTGGATCAGACTCAGCATCAGCCAGTTGACCACGTATTGATGTGATCTGAATTTATGATAGGTGCATATACACCTTATTGGTTCCATGAGAGAAATTTCTTCCCTGGTTTTTTGATCAGTGTGGGAGTTGTATCCTTTTATACATTATTAGTGTTTTTGTCCATACTCTATTGTCTCTACCCGCACCACCTGAGTAAAATTTTGCTTACTGTGATTTCCTGTTGGATCTCCAATTCATGAAGCACAGAGGAGAGGATGCATAATGGCAATTATGGATGCAAGGGGTTATAAGGTATATGGGGGTTGGAGAGGTAAGGTGAGAAGGTAGGGAGGGAGGTAAAGGATATTTCAGGACTAGCTAAAGAAGACCAAATCAGGGAGGTCACACTAGAAAGGATGTGATTGCATAAACCATCTTTAAGACAGTTTCACCATGAGGGTGGGGAGAAATGCAAAGATTGACATGGGTGATTTTATAGTTTTCCATGATACAAATGAATGATTGAACTATGGAATCACATGATATGTAAATTATTTGCCAGTAAAAGGGTTGGAAAAATGTAAAACATTAGGTGATTATAGTAAGCTGAATATGATTAGAGTACAATATTAAAGATTTTAAAAAAGAAATTTAAGTGTAAAAACAAAATCAAAGCTCCATATGAGAAAGTCATGACTACATCTTGATCTCAAACTTGAAACTTCTGTATCTATAGAGTCAAAATGAAAGACTATAAATGGGGAAAAGTCGGTGACCTGTCCTGTATAACCAAGAAGTCATAAGGCAAGAGCATAACTGGAGAAAAGCAGAGTCCATGCTCACCACAGAGACAAGGACCAGTCCTCATGGTAGCATCAGAGTCGAAGTATGAAACCCCAATACATCTTTTTGAGAAAGGAAGAGCTGAAGTTGCCAAGCTCCAGGCCTTAGCGTGAATGTCAATACTGTTGCATTGGTTAATTTTTGTTATTTTTATACACAATTCTTATCTACAAACTAATCACACATCTCAAAGCTGGGAATATTAGCTCTGCAAGAAAACAAACAATCTCAAACAAACCCCTTGTTCTTGAATCAATTCTGACTTATGGTGATCTGAAGTAATGCTTCCAAAGTTGATACTCTTTCCAGAGATGGCAGTTTTGTCTCTCTCCATGCAATTGGAAGTCCAATGCCTTACCAACAACATCACTAAGGCGCCTATGGAAGGAGCAGATCAATTTATGATCCCATTAGATAATCTGCATAACCAAAATTGAATCAAATTTGGATCAGTGACCAATGCCACAGGGTCATTGAGTATGCAATGATATTTTGGACCTGCTTGTATTTACTGTACTTTCTCTTTTGATTTAGTGTCTTTATTTTTCCTTCTTCCATCTATGTGTCTTATTCTCTCCACATATTCTTGGGTCTTGCCTTTGATCCTTCCGGACAGTCTAATATCAATGGTGAAATAGAGTTAAAATAGTCTTTTTATGGTGTTCTGTACTTGAAGAGCATGGGATCAGAACTCAAAGAATCTGAGCACTAATCTGTGCTCAAATTCTGGATAACAGAAAAAAAACATATAACTTGCTTTCCTCTCATCTAACTGATTATCTGTCATTGTCAGTGAAAAATTCCAGGAAAAAAATAGGCTATCAGATATTCTATTGAGTTGCAGAAAAGGAGAGAAACAATTGTGTATAGTATTTCTATTTTAAATATATCCCATCCAATACAGACATTTCAAAGTATTCATGAGGTGAGCCACATGTGATATCTTGATTTTTTTGTTGAATTTCCAAATCAGTCTTTTAAGTCATCTAGTCTTTGTGGAACAGTGCAACTCTGTCTGTAACAGGAACCAGTAACTCCCAAAACCAAGGTTGCAGAGGAATTATTTAGTGGTCCTTCAAAAAGAACATTTTTGTGTTTCTGCACATTAGACAATTTATTTTCAATTTGTATTCCAGGAAAGAAGTGTATATTCCTGGAATAGAATATGTAAAATGCTTCCTCCCCACCTTCCCTCCAGTTGTCCCTGAGGTGACTGCTACTACAGAAGGCAATGGACTTCCCAGCTAGAAGGGAAGGGAGCAGACTCCTCTCTGTCAGTCTGACAACTTTATAGAGTCAAGTAACTTAATGTTCTTTCCAAACAAAAAATACTACAAAACATCCTTAAACTCATGCTGATGCTCAAAACAGATGGACTATATTTGAATAAAAGTGAAATGGTCAAATGATGATCAGTTAGTAATACAAACTTAGAAGGCAAGAAACCACCCGGAGGAACTAAATCAAGAAGGCCACCTTCCTTAACGGAATCTTTAATATAGTCCTTGTTATGTCACTGCTGACAGGATGGCACTTTGAATTTTGAATTTTGTATGATTACAGATATACTCTTAGTACCCAATGTGTGTTTGCTTAGCAAATATTGAAGATACTAAACTAATTTTGAGAAACCATAGTAGTCCTTTCCTGTGGTCCCCATCACTGCTCCATGCTCTCAGTTTTATGTTCTGTGTACTGCATTGCCTTCGAAGTTATAAAGAAAGGTCTCTCAACGATAAGTTTATACAGTGGATGGTGTAAGATATGCAAATACTAGAAATCTATCATTTATCAAGGAGTCTCAAGGGTATGGGGGGAGGGAAGGATAAAAAAAAGGAGCTGATGCCAAGGGCTCATTTAGAAAGAAAGTGATGATGGCAACACATGTACAAATATGCTTGTACAATTAATGTATTGATTATCATAAGAGTTCTAAGTGCCCACAATAATATGAAGTATATAAAAAGTATAAGACCATAATGAATAAACTTTTCACAAAAATAAATGATTTAACTGTTCTTAATCAGAGTATTACACATACAAAAAAATTGAGATGATTTTTCCATCCAACTTGGCATTTACCCTCAGCATGTAGGAATTGTGTGTTCTTTGATAAAGTGCACCAAGATATTGGGAGAAATTCAAATGACAACTAAGTAAAAATGATGTAAATTAAGGATGGTTGAAGGATATGGTAATCCTAGTTTTGCATGAAAACAACTAGCAGTAATAAAAGTTCAAGGAAATTTTGCTGCTATAGTTAGAACAATTTTACATAGCAAAGGAAAGAAAATATCATACACTCAAGTTTTGACTGGTCGGATCTATTGCAACAAAATGCACAGATAAGGATCAAGTATCATGTTCCATTTGAGTGGGAAAAGGTCCCACTTTTAAAATTTTAGCATGAGGTTTTTAACTGCAATCATTTATCTACAATGCCAACTCACATGATATGCCTGGGTCACCTCCATTCTTTTTATCCCTGCAGGAACTGCAGAAATAAAGATGCAAATATCTTGGATACTATCCCTTAACATTAATACAATACTGATGTGTAAACAGCACAAAATAAAGTCAGACATTAGATAATAAACAATCTGTGTGTTTTTGCTAAATTATTCAATACTACTTGGATTTGTAACCTACATGGTATTATAAACCACAGCATCCATGACGGTGATTACTTGGGGACACTTTGGTGGTGTTTATAGATAGTAGCATGGCTTTCACATTTATGCACAACGGACTTTTTTTCTCCAAACAGGAATTGTTGATTTTTTTGAACACAGATTGAATATGCTCACTGAACTCATAGCACATTGCACACTGTTACTGCTGAGATGATGACTGTTTAACAAAGAGAAGAGAGATCTAAAGGGAAATTCCATGAGAGACAAGAGAACAAGAACATTGCATGGCCACCGATGAGTTTTAGACAAAATCAAGTATTTAGAAGAAAAGCCTCTTAGAACTATTTAGTGTTTTCTGTTCTCTAATTAAATACATACACATCAACTAAGATGCAATGATATAAACTAGAGCCTGGACATGAGCACATTAGGGTGAGAAGGACATGTGGCACACAGAAAAAAATCAAGATCCCATCGGATCTAAATTCTTAGCTATTATTACTTCTTCCTCAAAGAAAATATCTTGATCTGGTGAAACAGATATTTACACTTAAAAATATGTCACTAAGAAATATGGGGTTAGATAAAAATGACTTCCTAAAAATCATGAGGCATTTATCACAAACCAACTGGAGATATTAAAAGATGTATGCTTTTGAAGCATCCAATTAAACCAGGAGCAAGACAGTTCTGGCCGGATAGCCAATGCTGCCGGAAGTCACTAAGAGCTTGGAGAGTTGACCTAATGTTACAAACTTTTGATAGAAATTTGTTAATAAATTATATTTTGGAAGAGAAAAAATTATCCTCACTTGCAGATGATAAAAGTCTATGCCTACATTTTCCATCACAATAGTTAAAACAACTTTAAAACAATTGTGAGTTCCATAAGGTGACTTCACATAAGAAAATGTGCAAAAATCAAAAAATTTTCCTTTTGTATGAAAAAAATCAAACAACAGAGTTAGAAAGCAAACTGGGAAAATGATCCAATTCACAATAACAACATAATTTTAAAAATTTGCAGGTGTGAATTTATCAATAAAGGAGTAGGATCAATAAGAAGCCTGAACTACACAATTAAAAGACATATAGGAGTGAGCATACCATTTCCCCAACTGGGAATTGTTAATCCTATTCAAAAATAAATTACTTCCCAAAGATTAAATAAATTTAGTGTCCTTTAAAACAGAAGTTTCACTCCTTTTTTAAAAAATTAAACCCTCACTCTTTGTAAAATGAAACCCTAAATTTAGATTTTAAAGTTATGAAAAAAAAATGTTTTCAAAAAGGAACAATGAAAAAAATAAGTAAATGAAAATGAATAAAATAAAAAGAATAATGAGAAGAAATATGGTCTAAAATATATTAGTTTGTAATGTAAATATAAATTCAGAGTACACATAAAAATTAGAAATTGATAATGAAACTAGAGTGAGTTCAGAAAACAATACAGTTAAGGAACAGAATTCATAGGTGATATATTTCGCATTCAGAACAGTTGGGAAAAGACACTTTACTCCAGAAGAACTACTGAGGTAATTAATTAACTATATTAAGGGTAAATATTGTATTTTTGACTATTAAAGCAAAATAACACTCTGAAACTATTATGTTTGGGAAATTTTTAAAATTAAGTTTATTTGAAAGTGGAGAAATATACACTCTCCTATTTTTGTTGATGGGAATATAAATTGTTAAAAATTTGCATACTTTCTGACCCAACCATGACATTTCTGAAAAAACTATTCTATGATAATTATAGGGGGGACAATTTCAGTCAAAAGTGATTTATAATAGAAAAACCTTGAAACTAGTTTTAAAATCTTCCAGGAAGTAATTAAATAAATCATTATACACCCAAAGAGTGGAATATTTATTGTGCAGTTATTAAAAAGAATAAGATAGATAAACTGGAAATATGTCCCTAATAGATTATTGAAGGCTAAAATATATGCATTTTCTGACTTGCCAATAGCCCTGGTCCCTTGACAAAGACCAGTGGTAGTACATGATAAGCATTCAGACACAGAGTCTGCAACATTTTATGACTGAGGTAGGATGGTCAAGAATCATGAAAAAAACAATGTTTAAGTCAAAGACACATGGTAGAAACCCAGATGGAGATGATTTCCTGAATGACTGGAAGAAGTTAGGGTCAGAAAATCAGTTGTGAAATTGTGGCTCTTTTAGCCACGCCGTGCAGTAGAAAGTCAGAGCAAAAATTGTCACCCTTTACACAGACTGCTGATAGATTAACAGGAATTTTTTTTATTTTTTTAGAATAACTATATTTATTTATACATTATTGAAAGTATATGAAAAGTCAAAAGAAAAAAAAAGCAGCAGTTGTTGCACAGGAAAATTAGAGCAGTATACAAAAGCATATGAAATGAAATGCAGAACAATTATCATCTGTCTCTTGAGCTTATTCTGTTAACAAGGAGGCAGGAAAACAGGTAGTCAAGATTTTCCAAAGTATGATTTCTTATGAAAACCAACATCACGGACACATACACCAAGACTGGTACTTAAGTAAAAGTATCCACTTATGCAATCAAATCTGATATGTAAAATAAATTTAGTCATCTTCAAAGAGATGAAGGCAGATTTTAGGTCTTGTCTAGCTAGATTTGTAAGGTAGAATTGGGGTCCCAACTGGGGGTGAGGGGAGGAAGGGGAAGCATTAAGGAGCTAGAAGAATGTTGTATGTTTCACCTGTGCTATCCTGCACCCTGACTGACTCATTTCTTCCTTGGCACCCTTCTGTGAAGGAATGTCCAATTGTCTGCAGATGGGCTTTAGGTCTTCACTCTGGCCAATCCCCATTCATCTAAATACAGGTATGTACATATGTAAATAGATTTTTATATGATGATAGGAAAACAGATGATAAGAATTAAAGTAGCATGCAGATATTGTGCCTTTTCTCAAGTACCCCCTCAATTCAAGGACACTTTGTGCTAATGACCTGGCACTCTGTAATGCTTGCCTTCCTGACATGATCACTGAAGAAAGAATGGGAGCATAACCAAGTGTGGTAAAGAAAGTTGATGGTGCCAGGCTATCAAACGATTTAATGTCTGTGGTCTTAAAGACAAACAAGCAACCATCTAGCTGAGAAGCAACGAAGCCCACAAGGAAGAAGCATACCAGTCTTTGGGATCAGGTATGAGGTGTCAAAGACACAGAACAAAATGGATACATTATAATTGTCATTAAAAGTTAGAGAGGAAAATCCCCAACCAGCCAACATCCATCTGAGAGTTTCCAGAAAAAAATCTAGGAGATAATTACATTTTTTAAATTAAAAAATCTGAGAAAGTATAATGAAATGTTTAAAATCCAATATATTCTATCTTTTGTATTTTATTGAATACAATGACTAGACTTCTTTGGTTTAAAATTTTTGCATGTATAAAAATACTTTGACTTGGGCTGAGCCACAGTGGCAGGACTGCGGCCCACTGGCTTGGTGGTTCAAATTAAGCAGTAGCTCTCCAGGAGCAAGGCTGGGCCTCCTACTCCCACCAGAGGGCAGTGATGCCCCCCAAAAAAAATTTTTACTCTAGAATAGAGTCTTTGTGGCATAACGGATAAAATGTTGGACTACTAACCCCAACAAGGCCAAAAATTTGAAAGCACCAGTTGCTCCTTGAAAGAATCTACTTCCATAAAGTTTGACAGTCTCACAAACCCACGGAGTTAGTCCTACTCTGTCACTATGAGTTGGAACCTGCTCAAGGGCAGTGAGAGAAATTTCTAGAGAGTGTAGAAGCAGTTATTCACAGAAGAACATTTTTATCATCTTATAAAAGCTAAAGTTAAGAACATCTGCAAGTATTTTTATTGGTAATTATCTAGATCAGTTAGATCTTTACTTACTATTAAAATCACTAATCACTGAAGGAAGCAAAACCAGAAAGGCAGAGACATTGGGAAAAGTTTACTTAGTGAGACTTAGTCTACCTTTTATACTTTTTAATTAAATGAACTCACTACCAAAAATCACATACCAGCTTTAATGAATTTGCTAACAAAATACAGGTGAAAATTGTAACACAAAGAATTTTCTTCACTCCACTGGCATCTTTCTCTGTTTAGTCTGTTGTTTACTTTGGTAATAGTGACAAAATAGATGTAATACTAAAGGACAAGACATCATAACAAGAAATGGAATCCTAAAGAGATTAACTGACTGGTTCTGAGTGATAATCTATTACTTATCATTGGGGTGGTTAGTCCAAAGGATTTATTTGTTAGTAAGCTATAACCATTTCCTAATGCTTTTCCATTCTGAGAAGGGTAGACTTATCTTAAGTAAGGGATGAAAATATCATCTTGTTTTTAGATAGTCACAAGTCTTGTGCTTGCAAAGAAACAATGAAGATGGTTTCCCTCTAGAAGTGACTAAGAGGGTAAAACATTGTTTATGGTGTGTCTTTTGAAAGGACAGGCTAAACAGGTAGAATTCCAGCAAGTATTGCCTAACCGTTTGGCACTACGCATCTTTCCTTCAATTATAGGGTCAATAAATAAAATTTTAATATATTTTTAAAATCCAATATATTTTATTTTTTGTATTTTATTGATGCTAAAGTATAGGAATATCTACATTTCTTTCATTTATCTGTTGTGGATAAAAGACTATTTGGATAAAAAACTATTTGGAAAGATAAAAGGTACCTGTGGCAGTCATGTAATTGTGTGTCAATTTCAGGATTGGCAGTGCAGAGGTGGAGTCTAGCCTGTCAATCTGGACATAGCCAATGTGATCTCTATGTGGGCCTGACTTTCTTATGAGAATTCTAAGAAATCTGGATGTAATTTCCCCTTGTTGTTGAGAGACTTAACTCAGTCCCTTTGAGACGCTCTACTGACAAGACACAAGGCTGGCTTCCTGTGAGACATCCCAGAGGAGAAGTTTCGTGGGCTTACCCTGATGGAATCAGACCTTTGAAGCCAGTCATGTTAAATCGGACAATCACATGATATGCTTTGCCTGGAATGAAATATTCAAGAGGAAGATTGTCCCATTCATCATCAAAAAGGGCATTTCAAGATTGAAGTACAATGATGTCAGTTTTATTAGGCCTGGTCGACTAGAAAAAGAAATGCAGTGACACTCATATATGTATGAGAGAGAACTTTATACTAAAAAGTAATTGCATTTCAAGAAAACATACCAAAGCAATCCAACTCAAGTTCATAAGTTCAAAAATAGTCCATAAATGCCTCTTCCTTCACATGCAATGATGCAGGGATAATCACAGGCTGGTAGGTGCAAATCTTGTGGATCCATTGGCAGCAGAAAAATCACAAGTCTCTAGGAGCTCTCAAAGTGTCCAGAAAGCTGTAAGATTAAGGCAGAGTGAGAGAATGAGGATGGCCCCCCAAAAGCTATATATTTCAGTCACACTTCCAAGGGATGGCATCGTGCTTCTAACTGATTGACAGACAAAATCCACCCATATCCTCTGGTCAGTACCATGTTGGTACAAAAAAAACCTAACCATCACAGTCCACTCCTTGTCAACTTGGCACTTGAACACAATTCCTTTACCTATAAGTCATCTTTGAACAAAAAATATTGTGATGTTCATGTGCTTATGTTAATTTCATGATTGAGATGTAGGGGTGGAGTCTAGCCTGTTAATCTGGAGATAGCCATTGAGTTACCAATGAGGCCTCAGTGTGGGCATGGCTTTCTCCTGGGACTTCTGGGAAATCTCGCGATATTTCTTTCATGGAGATGAGAAGCTATCTCCCCCAGTTGTTGGGAGTTAGTCTCAGAGAAATGAATTATGGACAAGATGGCAGCATCCAAGGAGCTGAAGGAGCTGGAGGAGAAGCGCATGGTCTTGCCCTCATGAAACCAGACCTCTGAAGCTGGAGAAGCCATGTGGAGACCTCTGCCAGCACTGAGTTGCTTCTACCACCACTGGATGCTGTTGATGGACCCTGAGCCCTGGAAGCGAGGAGCCATGGGGAGACCCCTGCCAGCCCTGAGATTCTGCACCCACTGGCCCGTGACTTTATGAGTCAGAAGGAGATATTATAGACTGGTATCAAGCACATGAGCTAATATCAGACTTAAGACTTTGAACTGGTTGGGATGTTTTCTCAATGTTCCATTTCTTTTGTATATAAACCTTACGCTTATATCCACATGTGTGTCTATGAGTTTGTTTCTCTAGTCTACCCAGACTAACACACCAATAGTAAAATCATATTTGTGTTCCAGAGTACAAAATTAAACTGAGTATAATTGAAATTGTTCATTCCCACATATTTAAAGATAATGTTCTATAAGTTAACAAAACAAAAATATCCTATGCCTCTCAATTGCACTTATATGAACACCTACCCCATAATCCTGTAATTCTATGAAATTATTCCCCCACCCATGAAAGTTTGTCAGCCAACCACTTCATGCCTTTACTCCTATTTCAGTTATCCAAGTTCTATACTGCCTATTTCAATCAACCAAGGGGGTGGGAGGAAACAAGCATGTTTTTTGATTCATAAAACTTCATTCCAGTTAGAATCTTGTGAATCTATATCCATAAGCAAAGTCAAACCAGAACTGGTGATGCATAAAAACAGCAGCAATATGCACCAGTTCATAGGCTCAAATGCCTTACCTTCATTTGGTCTAGTTCTGCTCAACTCAATGTGAGCTGCCTCACCAACATGCCCATTTTCCACCTCACCTTTCAACCATGGGCCCTTCACAAAACATCAACAATCCTAGCTCCCTTGAGTTAGGTCATGCCATAGGCCAATTATAGCTCACATGTCACACAATTCTTTTAACTTCAGACTAGTCAATTTGCCCTCTTCTCTTCTCTAGTTCTGCTGAACCAGGCCCACAGGTGTTTGAGATCAGACTCAACCTGTATCTCTATTGCTGTATCTCTCTCCTATACACTCAACGAGTATATCCAGGTGTGACCTAGCAAGGATTTCAGGCTCCCACAGGATCCCTTTAACAAATAATTCCTCATTCCTTCAAATTTTTCCAGCTTCAGGTAAAAAAACCCTGGGTCAAAATTCAAAAAGCCAAATGGCTCCTTGTTTGCTCTTCAATCTGCCAATAGTTGTTAAATAGTCAATCCTTTCCAATACAAACACCCTGAGGATTCAAGTCACTAGGTGTCACTTCCTTTTTCTTAGAAGTATTTGCAGATGTTTTCTACTAACCCATTTAACGGATGTGATTTAACATTCCACAGTGAGTTTACAAACTCTCTGTGTTCATACTTTGCAACAGGAAATTCTATCACAGATTTTATCAATAGCAATAGGTAGAATAAATTAGTATACTACTACTACAGTCAGATCCTAAACATAATTCCTTAAACAATCTAGTTCAATTAATTCTTACGTAAACTATCCCATTCATGTCCTTAAGCCTCTGACTATGTCAAGCCAGAGTCTGGCTTTCTGTCAGCCATTTTGATTAAGTAGCATGACCTCAGTGACATTCAAGAGATTAATCACATTTATTTTGGACATTTTGGTTAGGAATAACCAAAGACAACTTCTAGAAATTAAAACCTTCACTTCCCATATCCTTTCCATAAAACAACCAAGTAAACAGCAGGACCCAATCTAACCTCTCAAGCTAGCCAAAAAAGAAAAACCATGATAAGGCAGAGGTGTGCAACAAGCATCCAATCTCCATCTTCATGGCATGTTCTCTAATACCTCACACTCCAGGTCCATAATGTGCTAGATCAGCTTGACTGGAGAAACAAATTGAGTGGCACCCGTGTATGTATGAGAGTGCTTTATAGAAAACATCCCAGCCCAGTCCAACTGAAGTCCAAAAGTCCAATAATTGTCCTTTAACTTAAGATATTAGACTCACAAAGTCATAGGCAATGATGCAGAATACAGGGATATCAAAGACTGGTGGGTGCAAATTCACATAGATCCCAGGGTGGTGGCTCCTTTGCAGGGCTTCAGCAGCTATCACCGTGGCCCAAAAGAAAGTCCAGAAAGAGAAAGAGAGCAGGAGAGAGAAAAGCTGGCTTTAAGAGAGCTATAGATCTTGGTTACACCTCCAACAGAGGTCATCATGCCCTGTGTGACCTGATTGACACATTAAACCTCACTCAAATCTTTGGACAGGTGCCCTGTTGGCACAAAAAGCTTAACTATCATAACTTTGATAAGATAATATCTATATTCCTACAAGGAAATCCAGTCAATATAACAATCATTCATATTTTTGCATCAACCAATAAAACTAGCGAAGAAGAGACTGAAGAATTATGCCAACCTCTTCAGTCTGAAATTGATCAAAAATGCAATCAAAATGCATTGATAATTATTAGAGATTTGAATTCAGAAGTTGGGAGCAAGATGAAGGAATGGTTATTAGAAAATATGGTCTTGCTGGTAGAAACAAAGATGGGAACCCTATGATAGAATTTTTCAAGATAAATCATTTCATATTAAATTATGGCATTTTTATCAGCAGCAGAAATAAAGATGACTGCTGCTTATCTCCAGATGGAACACAGAGAAATCGGATTGACTAAATCTTGGGAAGAGACAATGGGGATGCTCAATATCACCCATCAAACAAAGTCAGGAGCTGACAGCAGAACAGACCATCAATTTCTCATATGTAAATACAAAGTTGAAGCTGAGAAAAATTCTTACAAGTTCAAAAGAACCAAAATACAAAGTTCAGGATATTTCATCTGAATTTAAAGAATATCTCAAGCATAAATTTAAGCTGTGGGCTGTTATCAAGAGCATTATAACTGAGGAAAACAAAAGATGATACAAAAGACAGGAAAGTAAGAAAAGATCTAAGTGGAAGTCAGAAGAGACTTCAAAACTTGCTTCTGAATGTGGAATGGCTAAAGAAATTAGAAGAAATACTGAAGAGAACTGTAAAGAAACTACCAAAGACAGTTAGATAAGACAAAGCAAAGTATCATAAACTCTGTGTCAGAATTAGAAAATTTCATGTCAACTTGAAGATATAAAAGTGTAGGAGCGTAGTGTAACCTATCAATCAGGTCACAGCCTGATGGTACCTCCTTGTGGGCATGGTCTTCTCATAAGGAAGGTCCTGGGAATTTCCCCTCTCCATCTCTGCCTTCACCTTCCAGTTGGCAAGACACAAAGAGACCTGTGCCAGCCCTGTGATGCTTCTACAGCGATTGGAGTCACAAGAATTTTCACCCCAAAGGTTGTGATCTTCCTGCATTCTACAGCATTGCATGTGACTATATTAGTTTGAACAGGGAATCATGGACGAGTTTTGAACTTACAAACTGGAGTTGCACTGGGATACTTCTTATATAAAGCACTTTCTGACACTCTTTCTTACATGAATATCCGTAAATTTGTTTCTGAAGTCACATTTTGTATATTGTGTGTTATGCCAGGTTGACTAGAGAAACAAATCCACACTCGGCAAAGATCTGGAGTTAGAAAACCAAAAAAAAGAAGAAATGTTCAGCCTATATTGAAATAGAAAAACTGAAGAAAAAAAATCAAGCCTCAAGTTGCAATATTCTACAAAAAAATTCTATGAGCGAAATATTTAACAATAAAGGAAGTAGCAAAAGCAGATGGAAAGAATACTCTGAATCTCTAAATCAATATGAAATGCTCAAAATTCAACCATTTCAGAGACAGTATATGATTAAGAACCAATGGTTCTGAGAGAACAAGTCCTAGCTACACTGAAAGGTTATTGAAAATCAAGACTCTGAAAATTGATGGATGCAAATTGAAATGTTTCAGTAAACTGATGAAATCACTGGAAGCCCTCATGCCCCATTTCAAAGAAGTTTGAAAGACAGCTACCTGGCAAAAAATTAGGAAGAAATGCATATTTGAAGTCATTCTACAGAAAAGTCACCACACAGAAAGTGAAAATTATTGAAAATATCATTAAACTCACATGCATGTCAAAAAAATTTAATGTCACATGCAAGTAAAATTTTGCTGAAGATCATTCAATAAATGTTCAGCAGGTATATTGACAGGGAGATGCTTTAAATTAAAAACACCTTCACTCCTTTCTGATAAGAATAGTAGGAGACTACTTCCTTGTAGAAGTCTAGGGAAGTCAAGTCCACCCAAGGATGATCAAGGTTAGGCCACCATTATGAATGTAGGATCTTCCTTTCTTGTCACATGTATACCACTAGTCCCTCCCCTTTTTGTCACTTGTACACCCCTAACTCATCCCCTTCCTGTTATGCTTATGCCTATTGTATATCTCCTTCCTATGATGTGTATGCCTGCTGGATAGCCCATTCCTGTAACATGTGGTTACCGGCAATCATGCCCCTGAAGTAGATATAAACCTTGGTTAGCAATTAACTCGCTCACGCTGGCTCTCTCTGGCTTTCTGCCCACGCTGAGGATGGAGCTAGCTGTTGAGATTATGGCCATCCAGGAGGTGAGCAGGCTACCATGAAATGTGTTTGACTCCATTATTTAAATCTCTCTTCTATCTCTCATAATTTCTATGGTTTTATTATAATTACTTATTCTCGCTGTACAATTGTGCCTATCAGACTTGTGATGATATGTTAGGGACTAGCTCCCCTGACATAGACTTTTCAAAATAATTGGAAAAATTATCTCTTAACACTGGTCTCCAATTATGACACAAAGAGCTAGGATCCAAATGTTTTTTTATTATTGTTAGGTCTTGTCAACTTGGTTATGACTCATGGAAAAGAATTGATAAATAATGCCAGTCCCTTAACCTAGCAGATACCTAAAGCAAGGTATGTACTTGAGCAGCAATTTTCCCTGATTATTCACACAGTTCCTTCAAAAAAGTTTGACTCAATATACCACCTAGTCCTATAAAATTGCATATTGTCTCATTAACATGATTGGTTCTAATTATACTTTATTTACATCATAGAGTTTGAGATTTAGAACATATATAATTATTACATCAAAATACAAAATGACAGGTAACTACATAATACTGAGAATCATTGCCGAGTCAAATTGACATCCTTTTTAGAGACATAATTCAATCCATAGCAGTTTGATATCCACTCAAGGGCAGTGCGTTTGTTTTTTTTTGGGGTTAAGATACATTGTTTCAGCCACTGTGTCAATTCATTTCCTCAAGGATCTTACTTTTTTTTCTAGTGGTCCTCTACAAGTCATGATGTTCTTTTCCAGGTACTGGTCCCTCCTGATAAGATGTCCAAAGTATATGAGACTAACACTCGCCATCCTTACTGCTAAGAGTTGTTTTTCTTTCAAGACAGATCGTACTCCTGGCCATCTATGGTACTTTCAATATCCTTTGCCAGCCCTATAAGTTAGAAGCATAAATTCTTCTTTGATCTTTCATATTGAATGTCCAAATTTCATCTGCTTATGAGGAGATTGAAAATGCAATAGAGGTTATATGAGTATAAATGAATACCTGATGTGAAAAAAAACTATAAAAATCAAATCTACATATTTATAATTAACTTAATAAACATTTACTTTGATGTATATTTTATACTGTACTTAGAGATAATTTAACAATAAAGTCATAGAATTCATGAACATATAAATATACATACACTTAGAGAAAATAGGTACTGCCCTATATATTTTATTAAGAGCGGGAGCCATAGAAACTGTAACAGATGATTGTTGTGGTGAGCAGAGCCTCAAAAAAGGATGTTAAAAATTACATTCAGACCTTAATTCCATGTTATCAGCTTTGTGTACCACTGGGTGTACCACTGTGCTAGTTTACCATTTATGAGAATAAACTCATCTTTTTAATGGTAAATATCAAAGTTAAAAGTTGTAATAAAGATTGATTATATTTCCCAAAGTCTTAGCATTTTAGAAAAAGATTTACAATGTATCAGAAAATAGGATAGGCTTCATAGTACTTCCTTTTAAATCAAAAATTAATTTTATTTTATTTTGAAATATAATTGCAATACACTAAGGCATGTACTTTCCATGCCCTCCCAATGTTTTAGAGATATTTTAACCATTTCTCTTCTTACCTAAAATATTCAATATGTTGCCATATTCCTCAGATATGAACACTGATTTTAAGATTGTATGTTTCTTTCTTTCTTTCTTTCTTTCTTTCTTTCTTTTGTAATTTTATTTCAATTTTTAGAATAGGTTTGGACTTACAAAGTAGCTGATAAAACAGTATAGAGGTTTTCCATATATGACACTTTCCCATATAATTCACGTCTTACATTAATATGGCCTGTGGCTTACCAATAATGAACCAATACTAATATATTATTACTAGTTAACATCAAGTTCATTCAGATTTACTTATTTTTTTCCATTTTGTTTTGTTTTACCTTGTGTATTTTGTGTTAATTTTTCATGATTATGGATATATATATCCATAAAACCTTGGTAGTTTTGAAGAATATTGGTCAGGTATTTTGTAGGAGGTCTCTCTACTGAAATTTGTTTTAGGTTTTTCACATTATTAAGGTGAGGTTGTGGGTTTTTGAATGAATGATCATAAAGGCAAAGTGTCATTTTCATTATATTGTGTCCAGATTAAATATTAAATGACACGAATGTTGATGTTTACTTTGACCACCTGACTGAGCACTGTTTGCCAGCTTCCCCCACTTTAAAGTTGCACCCATTCCCTTTTCCATACCCTACCTTTTTAGAAAGATGACTCTATTTGGAGCCTGTACGAAAGAGTGTTTTGTTTTGTTTTTTGCCTTCAAGGTAGAGTTTCCACAGAAATTATGTCAGATTCTTGTACATGAGAGAATTTACTTCGTTTTTATTTATTCAATCATTTACATATGTGTGTGTTAAAAAAGCATACACGACCCCTCTAACTGCTATCACATCAATTCCGACTCAAATCTGTCTATCGACACAATACTACCGCCTGATGGATTTGCGGGACTGTGGCTCTTCAGAAGAGTAGATCGTGTCAGTCTCACCTTTCTACTGCAGAGCGGCTGGTGCTTTTGAACTGCTCACCTTGAGGTTAACAGCCCACCTGGGAACCCACTATACCACAAGACTACCTTATTTATATGGACATGCATTTCACACTCTGGCTTACAAGTTAAAAATCATTTGCTTATCCCGTTTCATATGTCATTTCAGTTCAGGTCATTGGGAAGTTTTTCAGTGATTTCTATACTTCAGAGAGCTTGATACACTCTACCTGTCATAGATTTGGTTTTTGTTTTTTTGTTTTTGAGAGCTTTGTCATATTAGAAACTACAAAGTACTCCAGGTTTATTCTGTGGTTCTTCCTATTGTTCTACATTTTACCCATGTTACCCAAGATGCTCTAGTCATCATAAATTCTTTTTTTAAAATCATTTTACTGGGGCCTCGTACAACTCTTATCACAATCAATACATGCATCAGTTGTATGCAGATCACATTTGTGCATTTTTTGCCATAATCATTCTCGAAACATCTTCCTTCTACTTCAGTCCTTGGTATCAGCTGCCCATATTTCCCCTCCCTCCCCACTCCCCCTCATAAATTCTTTATATTAGTATGGAAATA
>PVJH01030260.1:0-25024 GCA_004026705.1 Nesogale talazaci
TCTATGAGTGTAACTCCGTGTGACTCGTCAGCATAAGGTGTACCAGGCAGAGAACAACTCTGGCCTCTAGTGAGCTATTTATCTTTTTGATGACCAAATGAGGTCATCAAATTGTGACCTGAGTGACAGGCTCAACCCCACTGCCTCACTCTTACTATTCTCAAGTTGACACCAGATTATGTAACCACCACACTTGCCTCCCAGGAGACATTGCTAAGATGGTTGTAGCCTTTCTTGGAGCTCATCACAGGGAGGGGACAGTGTACTCTGTGCTGGTCTTTGGCTTGTAAGTAGGATGTCATGAGCTGGCATTCCTTCTCTGGGCCCACACTGTTGTTTTCAGTCATTTGATTTAGGCACTTCCCTTCCCTCCTCCTGCTTCTAAGTTTAAGGTGCCAGATCAGGGCATAGATAGATCCTCCTGCTTTAGGTGGTCTGTGACCATTTCATAGAGAGGAGCTTAGAACCATGATGGAATGGACTTGGGAACCACATCTTCACTTTACTCCCTGGCTCTAGAAAAACCAGCCTCAGAGTCAGACCCATGAGCTAGACCCATCTATCGCGGATCCACACATCATTGTATCGATGTTTGTTTTTTCGGCTGCCTTCTTTTTTGGCTTTGACCCGAGAGGGCCAACTCTCTCCTCCTCCAGGCTCTGCTGAGAGATGGAAAGAGCATTGTAGAGAGCTGGGCTTGGAAAGCGTTCGTTTCTTGGGGGACTCATTTGGCATCTCTGGAAGCAGGAGACGCAATTTTAGGTGGGTCTGCCTGCCCGCAAAGTCATCTTACATGACTTTGCACTTGCCATCCAGAGAGACCGGTCCCCGGAGAAGGACTTGGTGGCTGGCAAAGTGTAAGGACAGCCTGAGCGAGAAAGAGACTCAAGGAGAAGGGTTGACACGGTGCTTACAACCATGAGCACAGACGTGCCAATGATTGTCAAGTGGCGCAGGCGGTATGGGGTTCTCTTGAACATACTGTCGGGTAGAGTTGGAACCAACCCAATAGCCCCTGACAACCACACTTACCGATAACACAGATGCAACCATCTTTTTATAAGACTCCATTCACTGGACAGTGCAGTTGGTGGCGCTTGTCCTCCACTCAGCTCTTGAAACGCATGCACTAAGGGGCGGGCAGAGAAACCCAACTTTGACCTCAGCTTCCAAGTGGCAAGGCCATCTCTGACACGAGGAATAACCTGACGTCTTTTTGGCAACAAGCACAGGCTGCCTTTTCCACAGGGAAAAGGTAGGACCAGGGACAGGGGGTTCAGAGTCTTTCATAACACAAAGTGAAAGGCAGTCGACTTTTCAGCCATTCTAGCCACTTGATTGCATAGAGTTCAACTTATTAATTCAAGGATCTGTTGAAAACCAGAACTCTCTTGTGGATGGGCCGGTGGGGCCAGGATGGGGTAATATCATAAATCATAACCAAAGGTTATGCTTTGATTGATTTTCCACTCTCACACTGAAAAAGTATATGCAGCTTAATGTTGGTTTTGGCGACACCAGGAGCTCTTTCAGTAAAATTATTGTTGAGGGAATTACAAATAGGTTTCAATTGTAAGAGGTCGCCTGCAAGAAAATGAGGGGAAGGAGAAGGGTCACGGCCCAGGCATGCTGGGAAGGTTTCAGAAGGTGGATCCTCAGGCTGGGAGCGGTTGGCACTTACACATTGCTCTCAAATGGATGGAAGGAGTGCACTTCTGATTTGGAGACAAGCGCACAGCACTCAGCTGAGCGGGCACTCAAGAGAGAAATACTTGATGTAGTAAACGGGAAGCCTGAATGACTAGACCTCGCCAACTCTTTGCATTCTTGAATGCTCTTTCTGGGATGCTTAGGTTCCTTTCATTGACATGCTCCAGCATGAGGGTCAGCTTAGGCCATTAGAGCACAAGGACTCTATCAGCTCCTACGTCCTTCTCAGGACCACCACAAGAAGGAAAAGAAGGGCAGGTTGATACATACAATGCCTTCACAGAGACATCTACCGCTGACCAGCACCATGGTTCTTAGCACTGTCAACCCACACCACAGGAGTGGGGTGTGTTGTGTGCAGCAAGCTACTGTGCTTCAGCCCACTGCAATGGCTAATGGGCTTGTGTCGCCACAAGCCTCTAGCTGCCTCTCAAGTTTAAAACCTACTCTTATTGTAATTCACATTGGGGTTGTTTCAGGAATGTACAGGAACTCTGTTCTTGCTTTCACTCAGTCACCTCACTAAACATGCTTCTCCAGAGTCCCACACCCACTCTCTTTCAGATCCTCTGTGGACACGGCGATCATGTTCCCCACACGCTGCGTCATGTACCCAGGGAGTCTGTCTGTTGTGACCCACCTGCTGCACGCAACACAAAATTCAGATGCTCTTCAAGAAAACTAACAAGAGTCCACTTTTCTAAAACCATTCGTGAGAAGCATCAATTTGACAGAGGATGACATTGAGGAGCTCAAGGAAGGGGTGGGATTCATATGCTTTAAAGTCAAGAAGATTCTTCTCATTGGATAATTCTCTGCTTCTCCAACGTTCTTTGTCTTTTGAATACGCACCTCTTTGGGATTCCCATCCCTGCCAAGGAATCCTGAGCCCCTACCCTCTGTCTTACATGGAGTAGCCTTTCAGGCCTAGCCTAGCCTCAGCTTCAAAGAATCATCGAAACATCTTCCTTAAAAGGTTGGGTCTACAAGAAGCTCATAAAGTCTTCCACGCAATATCATGATCACCACCACCACCACCATCACTACCCTCACCACCCCTTTCACACTACGACTACCCTCGCCCTAATTTCTACCATCATCACCATCAGCCACATTACTGTCATCATCACTACTATCAGACTCTCACCACCACCACCACCACCATTGACTGAAGGCTCAACTTCTCTCAGGAGCCCTACCGGCACTGTTGGGTAACCTTAGGTCGACTGTTCTGACCCACAGACTGCACCTTGGGAGAAAGACTTTGGAATGCTCTGTTCCCTTAAAGGGTCACAGTCTCAGAAACCCTATATGATGGGGTCACCACGAGTCAGAACCAACCTCCTGGCAATGGTTTTGGCTAGGGAGTCATCTTCTCTCCAGCAAAGGACAACACTAATTTTCTTACACGCTTCTGAGTTAGGTAGCATAGCTATTTCATGAAGTAGGTGAAACACTAGCAACTGAGACTCGTTGGCCAATAGGCAGTCTTTGCTCAGCAGAGAGTCCCCAACCTCAGGAGACTCTTCAGGCTGCCAAACAGCTGCTTACCTCTTGGTGAATTCCCTGTAGCTTTCCTCATGGAGCGTCAATCAGATCCTTTCCACCTCCATCAACCTTTAATCCCAGGATGTGAACCTCTGTGACTTCTGCAACAGAGTTCCCTTGGTGGACCTTCTCATTTGCAAACAATCCTCTTGTGTTCCCTCCTCATTGTTAAGACCAAGATTTCTCGAGCAAGTGCTGTTGTGATCACATTCAGAGGACGAGGCTATTCTTCCACCGTGGTGGTTAAATCTGTGCAAGCTTTTTCTTGTGTTCCTAATTCCAGAATCTTCCTTCCTATGCTATTTTGAGTATCAGGGGCAGATTAATGTTTTAAAACCCCACCTGGCACCCCGGACTTTGGGGTCCCTGGCAACCATGGGAGGCATGTGTTCTCCAGCTGGGTTTTTGGCTAGTCCAGTACTCTGCCTTGAGTACACCCATGGTCAGTCAGGTGGACTGGAGGCTCCCCAGAGCCTGGGCCTAGCCATTTGTTCACCCTGGAGAGAATGCTGTGAAATCATTCATTCAATGTTCATTGAGAATCCAGACCCAAACAGTGTCCTTTAATATAAGACAGGAGAGAAAACAGAGAGCACAGAAGTTCTGATCATTGAATCTGTGTGGTGGGCAGATGGATATTCTTGGAGATCATAGTGTTTTGCTTTTTCATGTCTCAATAACAAGCTTTGGTCGTTGCTTCGTGATCTCCTCACGTGAGACATTTTACTTAGAGTGCCTACCTCTGGGAAGGTAAGATGCAGCTCTCATTCTTAGCTTAGCCCAAGCCCACATTTCCCTCTCTGCTAACATTAGTAAACTATCAGTGAGCTTGATCAAAATCCAATCCTGCCAGTAGACCATGTACCCTTCCACTCATGCAATATCCCAGGGCTACAGAATGATTTTTTGGATCCCAGGATTTGTTGTATGTCAAGAGTCATATGAAAGCTTCCCTCCTTTGTTAAAAGTGCATCTCTTTGAAGCAGGAATCACGAACGACACGTTGGATGTCCAATACTTTAGTACAAGGCTGTGTACATAGTATTAGCTGAACGGACCGAAACCTGATGTTCAGAAGATGATGCACTGCTTATACTGGTGTGTGTGTGTGTATGTGTGTGTGTGTATGTGCGTGCATGCACCAGTTCCTTGAGCATGAACCAGGCCATGGAGACTTTGTATGGTGCAAGACCAGGCAAACATTGCTGCTACTTCCACTGGTGAGCTAACTTCCCTGTTCTAAAGAACTAAAGTATCATTTGTTCCTGTTCCCATCTCTTGTACAGGATGGCGGCTGAGAACAGTAGGGTAATTCCAGACTGGGTTTTCTGAGAAGCTGCCTGGTTCCCGAGTAGGTCAACCAGAAACATTCTTCACACCCCAGTGGACTATCAATAAGTCAGACAGACTCATTGCTCACAAGAGATTGCCCTGTTTTTGGGGAATGGATGATGACACAGAAAGCGTATCTTTTTTTTAAAATAAAACACACTTTTCTGAAGATGGAGCGAACTTATCATAAAAATAAACAGGTCTATAGTTGAGACAGTCAGTATGTCTTAAAGCAAAGCAAAGCAAAAGATACACACAAAACACATTCATAGCTGTTATTTATGCTGTCTCAATGGTCATTGTGGAATCATTTACTCAATGGACCTTCTCTTGTGGAAGAAGCTGGTTCATTCTACCCTTTCATTGCTAAGACCATCGCTTCTTGAGTCTATATTGGTTTAAGCACCTTTAGTGCACAACTCCATGATTTCATCCAACTCTCGCCAGAAGGCAGCAAAGTTGGCTTTGTTGGGGCCTCCTTTCTATATTCGACCTCACCTCCCCAACCTATAAAGTCCCACTGCACCACTCCCTCTATGGTTCTTTATGTACACTGTATGAGGAATGCCTGGATTCCTGACCTTGGCCCACTCATTTTGTTTGGAAGAGCAACCTCCCATAATCCCGTGCTCTGGGCAGCAGTGGTGTTTATGATCTGAAAGCCCATCCCTGGGAAATGATTTGGAAGTTCCACTAACTTTGTAACTGAGTGAGACATCAGGGGGGCTTTAAGGTAGAAATGTGGAAGAAAGATGATGCTGTCTGCCCCTGACTGAGTCTTGGAAACCCTATGGAAAATCCACAGGGCAGTTCTATTCTGTCCTAGGGGGAGCAATAGGTCAGAATCAACTCAACGGCAAAGGTTTTAGTGTAGATGCAGGAGGTACTTGGGTGGCATAAGTGGCTTTCACTTGACAACTAACCTAATGGTTGGGGGTTCAAACTTACCCAGTGGCACCAAGAAAATTCTGTACCGCAGGGTTACACGAGGCCCTGTACCACTCTGGGTCCTAATGAATCAGAACAAGCTCCACAATCACTGAGGCCAACAATGATATAGAAACAAGGAGTTCCTGAGCCGTGAAAAAGCTTAAGGAACTTTGTGTTAGTCCGGGTAGACTAGAGAAACAATTTTCATAGACACTCACATGGATATAAGGAAAAGGTTTATATACAAGAAGAACAGGACATTGAGAAAACATCCCAGGCCAGTCCAGTTCAGAGTCATAAGTCCGAAATTAACCCATATGCCCGAAATCAGTCTATAAAGTCTCCTTCCAACTCACAAAGTCACAGGTCAGTGGGTGCAGAATCCCGGCACTAGCAGGGGTCTCCACATGGCTCCTCGCTTCCAGAGCTCAGGGTCCATCAACAACATCCCATGATGGCAGAAGCAGCCCATAGCTGGCAGAGCTCTCCATGTGGCCGCCCCAGCTTCAGAGGTCTGGCTCCATCAGGGCAAAGCCGTGTGGTCTCTCCACCGGCTCCTCCAGCTTCTCAGACGCTGCCACTTTGTCTTGTCCTTCAGTCATCGTCTCTGAGACTAACTCCCAACAACTGGGGAGATAGCTGCTCATCTTCATGAGGAAAATGTCATGAGACTTCCCAGACATATCAGGAGAAAGTCATGCCCACACTGAGACCTCATTGGCTGCTCAATGGCTATCTCCAGATTAACAGGCTAGACACCACCCCTACATCTCAATCATGAAATTAGCATAAGTACATGACTGCCACAGACCACGCCCTGTTAATTTCACACTTTCACAAAACTCTGTAACCATATGTAACTTTCAAATAAACAATAAAATCATATCAATACCTAACAGGATAAAACTAAAATGCATGCAATTCAACATGTCACCATCATTTAAAACTAACATTCTGTAAGTGAACAAAGCAAAAGATATCCTGTGCCTTACAACTGTAGTTACAAAATATCTACACCTTGATCCTATAATCCCATGAATATATATATTCCACCACCTATGAGAGTTTGCAGGCAAACCACCTCATGCCTTCATTCCCCCATTTTGGGTATCTAATTTCTATATTGCCCACTTATACAAACCCAGTGCTCTGAGGAAACAGTCACATCTTTCAATGTGAAGAATCTTCATTCCAGTTGGAAACTCGTGAAGTGTGCATCCATTAACAAAGTAAAATCAGGACAGGCCATCCATAAAGTCAGCAGCGATATGCACCAGTTTGCAGACTCAGATTGCTTCTCTTCCTCTGGTCGGGTTCTGGTCAACTCAATCTAGGCTGTCTCAGCCTCACCAGGGTAGCCATTGGTTGCCTTCCCTTTAGACCATGATCCCATCACAAATTCTCAACATACCTAGCCCTTTCATGCTAGGACATGAACTTCAGACCTGCTCTCATCTTCTCTAGATCCTGTGAACCAAGTCCACGGTGTCAGTGGCCAAATTCAACCTGTGTCTTTATTGCTGCAGTTCTCCTATTTCTACTCAAAGAGTAGATTCAGGTGGAAACCTAGCAAGCATTCCAGCCTGCCACAGGTTTCCTTAACATTCAGTCCCAGAGAGGAGTTAACTTCATGGTTCCAGATTCCTTGATTCTGAAAAGAATCACTAGTCAGGATTTTCCAAGGAAACAGACTCTATCCTTCTTTATCAGTCAGTCTGACCTTCTCTTAGAATACAAGTATACTGAGTACTCTGAAAGACTGGGTGGGGCTACGTTCTTTAGAGAAGGCTTTCTAGGTGTGGCCTAAACCCATCTAAGGACAAGCTGGGGTTAATCTCTTCAGAGATGTCTTTGAAGCTGAGTCCTAAACTCTCTATGTCAATGCTTGGCTTGAGGTAACTGGATTTACAAACTCCTTCACACTTCCCAATAAATATTTCTATACATCCTTATATTTACAATAATAGGCATAAGAAATCAGTATAAACAGCATAGTCAGAAGTCAAACTTAATTCTTAAAACAGTCAAGGTCAATACTTATTAAACCTATCTATATCCTTATCTGAACTACTGATTACACAAAAACATGGAATTGGGTCTCTGAAGGCATCAAAACAGATCCCTGCTTTTGGTCAGGCATTCTGAACTTCTTAGGTTCTGAGATATTCAAATGGTGACTTTTACCCCTGAGCTCAAGATATACATTAACAGTATTCATCTTATATAGGAATAACCAAAAACAGCATCCAAACAGAATAATCAAAACTTTAACTTCCCATATTGTTTCCAGAAAATAACTCAGTAAACTACAAGGACTATCTGACTTCTGGCTAGCCTGAGAAGTAACAATACCACAAGGCACAAGTCAAACATACATCTACTTTCCATCTTTATGATTTGTTCCTCTAGTACCCCACTCTCGGGACCATATTATGTTAGTTTGGGTAGACCAAAGAAACAAATTTCATAGACATGCATATGGATATAAGAAAAAGGCTTATATACAAGAAGAACAGGACATGTAGAAAACATCCCAGGCCAGTCCAGTGCAGAGTCATAAGTCCGATATTAACCCATATGCCCGAAATCAGTCTATAAAGTCTCCTTCCGACTCACGAACTCATAGGTCAGTAGGTGCAGAATCCCGGCACTGGCAGGGGTAGGGTCTCCACATGGCTCCTCGCTTCCAGAGTTCAGGGTCCATCAACAACATCCCATGATGGCAGAAGCAGCTCATCGCTGGCAGAGGCCTCCATGTGGCCGCCCCAGAAGTCTGGCTCCACCAGGGCAAAGCCGTGTGGTCTCTCCACGGGCTCCTCCAGCTTCTCGGATGCTGCCATCTTGTCTTGTCCTTGGGTCATCGTCTCTGAGACTAACTCCCGACAACTGGGGAGATAGCATCTCATCTTCATGAGGAAAATATCGTGAGATTTCCCAGACATGTCAGGAGAAAGCCATGCCCACACAGAGACCTCATTAGCTACTCAATGGCTATCTCCAGATTAGCAGGCTAGACACCACCCCTACATCTCAATCATGAAATTAGCATAAGTACATGACCGCCACACACTTGGTTACCAAACAAGAGATGAGTAGTTCAAATCTATCCAGAAATGAAAGAAAGGCTCCTGACTGAGAGTCAGGTTAGACCTCGTGACAACAGGTAGAGGTCACGTAAAAGCAATCAGGAGAAGCATAGGGCATTAGACTAGAGAGATGTGAAGAGATTTCTCATTATATAGAAATGTCCACCACCCACAAAAAACTATTTCTAGGTCGGTGAGTGTTTTCATCATAAAGAGCCTCCTGGGTTTTGTCAAATGCTGTTTTTGCACCTTTTGAGATATTCATAGTGTTTTTGTCCTTTAGTCCATTCATTGAGTATAGTACCGTGATTGAATTTTGTTTGTTGAATCAATCTTCTATTCTAGGGGTAAGTCTCAGTTGATTAAAATGCATGACCTTTAACATCCCCCACCCCCACCCCTAAGTTTGGTTTGGCAGCATTCTGTTGAAGAGTTCTACATCTCTTCACATGGAGTAGTAATCTGTGATGTCTTTGTCTGAGTGAGATAATGCTGGCCCCATAGAATGGTTTAGGAGGTCTGGCGGTGCTATGAGTTACATGTTGAGCTGCTAACCACGAGGTCTGCAGTTCAATCCCTCTGACTGTTTCATGGGAGAAAAAGGAGGCTTTCTGTTCCCATTAAGATTTACAGCTTGGAAAACACAGGGACGATTTTACTCAGTCCCGTAGGGTCACTATGCATCAGAATTGACTTTGTGGTTTGGGTTTAGAAGGAGTTGAGATGGGTTCCATTCTCTTTTCTCTCCTTTTCTGAGGGAAGAGTTTATGAAAGATTAATGCTAATGTTTCTCTAAACATTTGGTCAAATTAACCAGTGAGTCTAGGTCTTCCTTTGTGAAGATTTTTTGTTTTGTTGTTGTTATTAATTACACTTATGCATGAGTGTCATGTTGAGGCATGCTGTCACAGCCAGGCAGTTGGCAACGAGGCTTAGCCTTCATTTCCTGCTCACGTAAACCCTCAAGGCTAACCAGACATGACTGCTTACGGTCTTCCCAAGTCTTTTCTGCACATGCACCCCGTCCTGCATCCTCCTTTCCCCTCGCACAGGGTCTTCTCAGCCACAGCAGTTGCTGTGGAGCGGATTGTGCTTCATGATGGCTGCATGGGGTGAGAATAGAAGCTGTCTTCCCTAGAGCATTCAAGACTGTGACCTTTCGGAAGCAGAATGCCAAGTCTGTCTTCCAAGGCACTTCTGGATGCCTTCGGACCACCATCCCTGCTGTTAGTAATGGGATGTGTTCACTGGTTGCATTACCCAGGGACTACAACTGACCGTCTCAAAACTCACCGCCACACCATCGATGCTGACTCACCACAGCCCTACGGGACAAAGTGGACCTGTTCCTATGAGCTTCTGAGCCTGTAAATCTTTATGGGAGCAGAAATCTTAATCGTCCCCCCTCAAATGGCTGGTAGGGTCAAACTGCTAGCAGCCTGCCACCTAGCCCACGACACTACCAGGAATTACCAGAAACCCACCCAAGCTTTTCAAAGGCTCCATGGACCTCCTGGAGTCCCTAAGAATTACACAAGTTTCAGGATCTCAGCTGGTAAACAGAAGGCTGAGGGGTTGAGTCCACACAAAGACATGCAGAGAAAAGACCTGGCAATCAATTCACTTCCAAAAAACTCATCCATTCTCTACGCTAGAAGTCCTCCATGAAGTTGCTGACACTTGAGATTGACTAGTGACAACACAGTTTGTTTGTTTGTCTTGCTTGAGTTTGATATTGTTTACTCCAACTGTTATCTGCTCCCTCAAGCAGATAGGAAGTGAGAGAAGAGCCTCGAGATGCTTAAAACTGCTTTGGACAAATAACCCAGAGGGAATAATGGAGCACGTGGGGAGGTGGGGACATGGAAACAGGGCAAGTAGAAAGCGCTACAGCGCTCACCGTTTCCCCCAAGACTCAAGCCATTTTTCTAAAGTCAGTTTTCCCTAGATGGCTGCCACTAGATTTCCAAAGATCCGGAAAAAAACAAAAATCCTTGATTCCTATAGTTGTTTTTTTGTTTTCTTTTTTACCAGTTTCCCATGACTTTACAGGGGAGAGAGACTTTAGTGGTGTCACGGCAACGTTTCTCCAGTTTGCATTACATTGTCAAACACTGTATTAAAACAAAAAGTACTTTCAGCATGGTAAAGATGCCATTAATTTTAACACATGAAAGACCAGATATTTTAAAATCAAGAAGTTAAAAATCAAGCAACCAAATCAATGTGAAGGGGGGGGTGGGGAAGTAGTGGAGATCCAAAACCCATCTGCAAGTTAACACCTCAAAGACCTCAATGTGCCTGGCTTCTG
The DNA here is from genome assembly GCA_004026705.1 of Nesogale talazaci. Taxonomy (NCBI): domain Eukaryota; kingdom Metazoa; phylum Chordata; class Mammalia; order Afrosoricida; family Tenrecidae; genus Nesogale; species Nesogale talazaci. The sequence continues at coordinate 10,918 of PVJH01030260.1, forward strand.
TGAAAAAGTGCTGTGGATGGAGTCAAATGCCCTCTCTGCCTTTTGTGACTCACGTTCTCTGGCTATTTGAACCCTCCAATGCCCCTGCAGCTCCAGGCCTGTGTGCCCCCCCACCCTCTCCTCACCCACCGCACACCACAGTGCCCTCTGGGATTTCTCCGGCACCCTCATAGTGAAGGCCTCAAGGACTTCATGTCACCTGGGAACATCCATCAGGAGAGGCACACTCGCTTCATGGTTCCCAAGGTCCTGGAGTGGATCCTGATTCACAGCAACACTACAGGGCAACACAGAGTGCGCATAGGGCTTCGGAGATGGTCTTTTGAAGAAAACAGATGGTCTCATGAGTCTCCTTCTGAGCTACTGGTGGGTTTGAACTTCCAACCTCACCCTTAGCAGACCCCTGAGTCACCCACCTTGCCATCAAGTTGCAAAAGCAGGTGTCGACGTGGAGGTTAATCAGGTGGACACCAAGGAATGGCCCTGCGTGGTGCCAGTCTTTGTGAAGCACTGCTAATCAAAGGGAGGGCGGTATGAAAGCATCATAGATGTTCTCATCACAGCACTAACCTGCCCAGCAGCCCCGTGGAAGAAAGGCCCATTGGCTTGCTTCTGATGGCCCCGCCAAGAAAACCCTTTGGAGCAGTTCGACTCTACAACGTCTGGAGGTCACTGGGTTTAGATACTGAGATGCTTGGGCCTCATCTTTTCTCTGTCCACGTCTCATAGATGTTCACTAGCTCTCCGCTTCGAGGGCCCTTTGTGAACCCGTCCTGGGCAGGCAACCCGAGGTGGGTCCAGCCGGATCTCAAGTCCCACCTCGTCGAGGATGCCCACCTGAAGGCCTGTCACTCCCTCTCACGTGGAGAAGTCCTGCCGGTCAAAAGAAGATCATTGGGGATTCATCAATCAGTTTGGTTTCACCTCGCTGCCACCATGTCATGAGAATTAGATCCCCCACACTCATTTTGATGGAACTGGATCCAACCTATAGAGTGGGTGCTCAATACGTGGATCTTGATCTACTAGTCAACCGCAAATGTAGGGTGGGTGGATCGCATGGCATTCAAAAAATAAAGGTAACTTTAGCATCACTTGCAATCTTAGGTGTCAAACGCATGTGCAAACAACTGCGCTAAGTGCAGCAAAACTAACAAGCTAAGTTATCGCCAACTTTTAGACCTTTTTTTTTTCTCTTAAACTTAAGAAAGGGTATTAAAATGAGTGGGAGAGCTGGACCAAGTAAGAAGACAAAAATGTATCATTGTCATACGAAATGGGAGATTTTGACACTACAAGCTGACATTCAGTTCAAGTCCAGAGCGCATGAACAGTTCTGGAACTTACTCGAAGAGGGAAAGTACTCAAACATGAGAAAATGTGTTACCTCCTTGACTTCATTATTCGGCTCTGCTTATTGATGTGAATTGACCTTTTTCCACACAAAGATGGTTAATTCCAAGTACCGTTCCACCATGACTGACGATCATTTGGAAGTGTGCTTGAGGCTGGCTGTCAGCAGCTACTGTCCAGACTATGCATCCCTGGCTCATTCCACGCAGTGCAAGTCATCAGAGTCAACTCAGGGAATGACAAAAAATGTACATAGTTGATTGTGTTATGCTGTGTAATATGGACTCAAGCGATTAGGCAAGGTACGTAAATTACATTGTACATATAAAGAATTCCCAATGCATTTATGAATCAAGGTAATAAATAGATGAAAAATAGAGATGTTTTGCATTTTGGTAGTTGGCAGATCATTTTGACTTGTCATTTTATAAGTAAAAAAGTGTAAACACCCCTGCTGTAGAGATTTCTGACCAGGTTTTTTATCCACTCCCCAAAAAGAAGCAGACCCCTGGCTGCATTTGAATGGTTCAAAGGACATTGGAAAAGGAAGCATTTTGTTTGAAACGAACTTGTCACAAAAGAATTGAAGTGTGCTTCAATTTTGCTTTTCCTCCTTTCATAGTCAATCAGACCAATATGTGGATCTACTAGGTAAGGAAATGAGAGATTTTTTTAAGCCTGCAACCCTTCTCTCTCTTAAAAAAAAAAAGAAATTTAAACTTTGTTATTTATTTAACACACATATATACCGTATGTATATATCTCCCCCTTTTGCTTGTGAAATATACTTACAAAGGAAAGCATGTTTTATGTAGTTGCACATAGTTATTACCAAATCAAATCAAATCATCTCATCAAATCAAATCAATAAGAGTATCCCCGTTACCCTGCTCCCCACCCACCATATGTGGTTTCTTTTGGCTCTTCTTTCCTTTCTTACTCTCTTTGTTAGTCTGGGTAGACTAGAGAAAAAAAATTCATAGACACTCATAGAGGTATAAGAAAGAGCCTTGTATACAAGACCAATTAAATATTGAGAAAACATCCCTACCCTGTCCAAATCAAGTCCATAAGTCCAAAATTAGCCCATATGTCTGATACCAATCTACAAAGTTCTCTTCAGATTCCTGAAACACAAGCAATGGCGCAGAATGCAGGAAGCTCATAGGCCAATGAGTGGAAAGTCTCGTGGATCCAGAGGCAGAAGACGCATCTCAGTGCTGGCAAGGGTCTCCAGGTGGCTCCTCCAGTTTCAGGGCTCTGGGTAGCTACATGTGTCTTGTCAGCAAGCCTATCTCCCAGGAATGAGTTTGTGTCCTCTCTCCAGTAAGCTTTTGCACCTTCAAATGAGGTCATCAAGCTGTGGTTAACAGGCTAAACTCCACCCTTTTCCTCTTACTCTCAAATTGACAAAAGATTATGAAACCACTACACACTCCCTCCATACATTTCTACATCCTCCTCTCTCCCCACCCCTCACCACATTGGAGTCTTTATGGTCTTATCCATTGATGTGAAACAATTTTCTTTATTTTTATGATATTGACTAACTGGACTGAGCATAATGCTCTTTAATCCCCCCCCCCCCCCCCCAATGTCTTCAGGGGTTTGACAGACTCATCTTTGTTTTTGAAGGATGCATAATATTCCCTTGTATGACTGCACAGTTTGTTTATCTAATGCTCTGTAGGTTTTTTGATGGTTTCTTTCTTTTTGCTATTATGGAAATTGCTGAAATAAACAAAGGAGTTCATATACCTGTTCCTATTTAGTTCTTTATTTCATTAGGGTACAGGGGTTGTAAGATCATAAAGTATTAGTTGTTAAAGAAGTGCCAAACTGATCCCCATATTGGTTGTACAATTCTATAACCCCACCAGCAATGCATGAGCGTTCCAATCGCTCCATATCCCCTCCAACATTTATTGTTATTTTCTAAAAGAGTTGGTATTAGGTCGTATCTGTTGCTTTAATCTGTATTTCCCTTATGGCTAATGTTATACAGTGGCTGACCACGTGAATGTCATCTTTAGTAAATTGTCTACTCATGTTTTATGCCCATTTTTTTATTGGGTTATTGTATTTTTTTAAGAAAATAAGTTTTCTATAGAATTTTAAAAATTAGCACCATGTTGTCCCTGGTATACCAATGCTATATCATTGCTAAATAATTTTTCTCCATCTGTAGGTTCTCTTTTCACTCTTGATGATTTTTTATGAAATGTTTTGATGTGCACAAATGTTCAATTTTTAGAAGGCCCCGGTACTCTATTTTGTCTTCTGTAGTGTAGGTATTTTTCATTATGTTCAGTAATGAATTTATGTCTTGACTTGGGGCCCTTAAGCTTGTTTCTAATTTTTCATTGAAGGTTTTTTGGTTCTAGAGTTAATATTTAGGTCTGTAATCCACCTTGAATTTACTGTTGAATATGGTGTGAGTTATGAGTTTTGTTCCATTTTTTTGCAGGTGGAGATTCAATTTTTCCATCCACCTTTACTGAAAAGGCTCTTCCCCACTTCTTGTGTTTAGTTCTCTGTGAAAGATTGGGTGTTTGTAGGTACCTGGCTGTATTTCTAGGTTCTCATTTCTAATATGTTGGTCTTTATATTTATCATTGCATCTGTACCGAGCTGTTTTGATTACTGTGGCTATATAACAGACTCTAAAATCTGGGAGTGAGGGGTCTCTTACTTTGGCTTGGCTCTTTGATAGTGTTTGATTTATCCTGGGTTTCTTTCCTTTCCATATGAAGTTGGTGAATAGTTTTTCACTTCTTTGAAGAATTATTCTGGAATCTGTATCAGAATTGCATTGAATTTATTTATTTATTTATTTATTTATTTATTTTGGGCATCACTGCCCTGGTGGTGGGAGTAGGAGGCCCAGCCTTTGCTCCTGAGAGCCGGAATTGAACCTCCATCCCAGTGGGCCGCAGTCCCGTGCACAACCACTACGCCACCGGGACTCAGCCTTGCATTGAATTTATAATGCTTTTTAAATAATATTGACATTTTCACTCAAGGAACATTCTTCCATTTGCACATGTCTTTTCATGTAAAATGTTTTATAGCTTTCTTTGTCTAAATCTTTTTTCTCTGGAAAGAGTTATTCCTAGGCACTTTATCTTGGGGACAGTTATTGTAAAATGAATTGTTCTTTAAATTTCCTTTTCTAGTGTCATCTTCTTTAATATACAAGCATTCAACTGATTTCTGTATGTTGATCTGATAGCCTGCTACATTGCCAACTTTTACAATTAGTTCCAGCAATTTTAAGATTGAATCTTTTAGAGTGTTCTTTATATAGGATTATATCATCTGCAAATGAAGAAAGTTTTGTTTCTTCTGTGCCAAAGTTGATGTCTTTAATTGCTCTTTGATGTCTTATAGCTCTGGCTAAGGTTTCCAGGACTATATTAAATATGCCAGAACAACCTTGCCTGGTTCCACTTAGAAGGGGGATTTTTTTCAATTTTTCTCCATTAAATCATAGACTAGCCACTGGTTTTGAATATATGGCCTTTATTATGTTTAGGAATTTTCCTTCTATTCCTATTTTATTAACACAAAACTTTTTAGATCAAGAATGGATATTGAATTTTATTCACCATCCATTCTTGATAAAAATAAAGATTCTTTTTCTGTATCAATGGATATAATCCTTTGCCCCTATCTTGTATTTTTCTGGGTGGTGGATTACATGGATGGTTTGCCAATATTAAAACATCCTTGTCTACCAGCTGTGAATCCCACTTGATCGTGGTGAATTACTACTTTGATGCTTTGTTGAAACTCTTGACTAGAATTTTGTTGGGAATCTTGGGGTCTATATTTATTAGGGATATTGGGCTATAATTTATAATTCCGGTGATGTCTTTACCTGGCTTAGGTATCAAGGTTATACTTGATTCATACTTGCTTTTATATTGTGAAATAGTTAATGTAAGATTGGGCTTATTCTCTAAAGGCTTGGTAGAATTTTGCAGTAAAACCATCTGGTCTCATACTTTTTGATGTTGGGAGTGTTTTTATGATCTATTTTTTCCCTTACATTATTGGTTTGTTGAGATGTTTCTAGATCAGTTTGTGTTAATTTAAGGAGGTAGTGCAATTCTAGGAATTTAATCATTTTTTTAAAGATTTTAAAACATTTCTGGTATAATTTTTCATAATACTGTGATTACTTTTTATCTCATTTGGTTCTATTGTAATGTCATTTGATTCATTTCTTATCCATAAATTTGTTGTCTTTTGTTGTTAGGTTTGTTAGTGGCTTATTAGCTTTGTTAATCCTTTAGAAGAAACTGCTTATTTTCTTGATGATCTTTTTCTGTAGCTTTTTTGTTTTCTAGTCCATCTATTTCTTTTCTAATCTTTATTATTATTTTTTTCATCTAGTGTAGGAGTGTTTATTTTGCTGGCCTTGTTCCAATTGTTGTAATTGATGGGGTATGGTGTTTATTTTCATTTTTTCTTCCTTTTTGATGTGTCCTGTTCTTGCTAAAACTGCCCTCAGTATTGCTTTTTGCTGTGTCACAGAGATTTTGTTATGCTGTATTTTCATTCTCATGTTTCAGGAATTTTTACAAGTTGTGTTGTTTATTTCTTCAATTACCCAGCGGTATTTAAGTAAAGTGTTGTTCAATTTCCATGTATTTGACTTTTGGGGGTTGGTTGCCCTGTGGTTCATTTTTAATTTTACAGCATTCTGATCTGAAAAAAATTATTTATAGTATCTTGAAATGTTTTGAATTTATTCCTATATGACCGAAAATGTGATCTATTCTAGAACAGGTTCTATGTGGGAAAAAAAGTGAAATTTTTTGTTATTGTTGAGTAAAGTGTCTGAATATCTCTTAGTGATCTAAGAGATCAAATCCATCAGTTGTGCTGTTCGGTTCTTCTGTTTCTTTGTTGATTTTCTAGTTAATCAACCTTTACTCAAAAGTGGTGTGTGTAAGTCTCCTAGTGCCATAATGTGGTCTATTTGTCTCTTCATTTCTAAGAACTTGATTAATGTATTTTGAAGGTCTCTCATTTGGCCCATATATATTAATTATGGTTACAGTTTCCTGTAAAATTGAGCTATTCATGTTTATATAGTGATTTTCTTTGTCTCTCATTGCATCTTTTGCTTTGGTATCTTTTTGTTGAGATTAATATTGCTACAGCTACTTTCTTTTGACTACTGTTAGCTTGATATATATTTTTCCATCTTTTGATTTTTAGTCTGTTTGCTTTTGTAAGTAAGGTGTGCTTTTTGTAAGCAGCCTATAAAAGACTCATGCTTTCTTATTTATTCTTTTTGTCCTTATCTCATAACTGCTGAGTTCAACACATTTAAATTCTATGTGGTAATTGATAACTATGGTTTTATTGCCATTATTTTGTTATATATTTTAATGAGAGTAGTGGTTTTAGTGTTCATGATTTTTTTGTACTCTTGCCTATTGCTGTAGATTTATCTTGTCAATACTTTCTTTGGATTTTTAATTTTTATCTTATATTTTATTTTATGATTTCCCCACTTTTTGTTTTATGGAGGTCTTGACGTGTTCTTTGAGAATCATTTGTTTTTTTGTGGTTGTCTTTTGTGGTTAATGGAATTACACTGGGCAGAGTTTTCATTGCATGCAAATTCGTTTGCTGTCTTTTGTTAATAACTGTAAACCTTCTCTGACTATTATTAATTATGAGCTCTGTTATCTCTTTTAGTTTATCTCTCTATATATGCATATATAGTTGTACAATATATGTGTGCATATATATACACCATAAACATATACACATGCATATATGTATATACAAGGTGTACCCCCCAAAATAGAATTTTTTTCAAAGCTATGTAATTAAATTTTTTTACAAAACTGTCTTTTTTGTTTGTTTTGTTTTGGTGGGCATCGCTGCCCCCTGGTAGGAGTAGGAGGGCCAGCCTTGCTCCTGCTGCTGCTGGATTTGAATCGCCAACCCTGTGGGTCGCAGTCCCGCACACAACCACTACACCACCGGGGCTCAGCCCTACAAAACAATCTTATCATCTTCAAAATACTCTCCACTATACTCAATTCACTTGTCAAATCTGTGATTCCATTCTTGGGAACATTTTTCAAACTCATTTGTTTGAATGGCTGGCAACTCCTATCTCATTTTTTCCTTTACTTCCTCTACAGTGTCAAATCACTGTTCTTTCTTATCCTTCCTTATTTGCAGAAACAAAAAAATGCCTCACGTGCAAAGTTAGATTGAGAAAGTGCATGGGGCAAGAAAGGCATGCTGGTTTGGGCCAACAATCAGGAGCACTGAGATGACTGCATGGACAGGTGCATTGTTGTGGTGGCAAAGCATTCTCCCATCTGCCACAAAGCAGGCCTTTTTTGTTGGACACTGTTACACAAGCCTTTCAGAACCTCTAAATAGAAAGCTTGATTAACAGTCTGACCTGATGGAATGAATTCCAAATGCACTGTATTGTCATCTGTTTCGAAAGTTGGCACACATCTAGAAAGTAGGCTTGTCATCAATTGACATTTCATCTTTTTTTAAAATCAGAAAAATCACTTGTACACTTGAGTTTTTCATTAGCGCTGTTCTTGTAAGCCGTGTTCAACACACAGCCGTTTCTGCAGCATTTTTCCCAAGCAGGAAATGAAATTTCGCAACTGCATGCTGTTCTCTGAAATTGGCCATTGCGCGCGCGCGCACACACACACACACACACACACACACACACAAAACAAGGTTTGAGCTAAACTGCTTTTTTGAAAAAAAGAAATTCCCTGTGACTAGAGAGAACCTTTCCAACTTCCACTGGATGCAGTAACTCAATGCTCACCTAGTGGGAAAATGCATTCAATGAAAGCTCTGTCCAGTGCAATTCCATTCCCCTCTCCCCCCAGGTACTTCCTTCTAGATGTGGGTGTACACACACACACACACACACACATTTGTTGTTACCTTTATTGTGGAACGTTATCTGTGATGCCTTGTTTTAGTTAGTATAGTTTTGTTTCACTTTGTGAAATTATTAAGCAGGATGTTTTCTCCATGAAAATGCCTTTTAAGGTAATTTGAGATTGCTATCTAATGTCATTGATTCTCTGCCCAAAGAACCTGTGTTAGGCAGGGTTCTCTAAGAAACAAAGCCAGTACACATGATGACATGTATTTAAGAGGATAGGGTTACACAGTGAGAATGAACGTAACAGCTAATTAATCCACACAGTAGCACAGAAGACTGTTCAACTTACTTTAGTTGAACTGTTAATATACTGGAAGTCCTTCAATTCATGGGGGCTGCAAGGTCAAGGAAGCAGATGGTTTGCGAAGGCAGGGAGATTCTGCCTGCAGGCTACAAGCAGCAGGCTGGGTCAGTAACAGCTCTGTAGCTTAGCGCAGCAGGCAGGGATGGGATATTGAATGTAAGCGATACAAGGTAACAGGATCCACTAGCCTAAGCTAAAGCTACTATGTATGTAATGTATGCACTGGCAGTGGTGTGAAGCAAGTCTCTAAGGGCCTCAAGTTTAGCAACAGAGCCACAGGTTGGCTGTCCCACAGGTAGTGTAGCTCACAAGTTGAGGCAGAGAACTAGCTAACGCAGTTGCACACTGGCCGAATCACCAAGACCAAGAGACATGAGGCAGATCTTACAGAGCCATTTCTCTCTTTGCCCAGCAATTCAACTTCAATTTGGATAATCCCACATGTTCCTATTTGCCATGTTGACACAATAGCTATCACAGAACATCTTTCCATGTTTTTTTTTTCCTACGAATGGTCTTGTTTTCACAAATTCCTTTAGTTTTTGCTTATCTGAAATTGGTTTTAATCTTCTCTCATATGAGCGATAATTTTGCTAGATATAGGATTTTAGGTTGGCAGTTTGTCATTCAGAAATTTGCATTTATAAATCTAATGCCTTCTTGCGTGTGTGGTTTTGATGGAAAAATCTGAACTTATCCTGATTGATTGGACTTTCTATGGGATTTTTCTTTTTTTCCTGTGCCACTCTGAAGATAATACCCTTTCTTTGATGTTAGAAAGTTTAACTCTGAAGTAAGGTAACCAGACATCCCGCTTTTTAACAATTTAACAACGTCCTTCAGCATTTTATTTCAAAATTAAAATAAATATATTACAGTACTATTTTTGCGTCCTATGAAAATTTTTGTTGCTCCTTACAGACCAAATATTTAATCAAGAACCCCATCCTTCCCCCGTCAATGGTGTCCCACTTAAAATCCGGTCACCTTACTCTAAAGTCTTGTGGTGATTTTCTTTTCAGGTTAAATCTGTTTGGAGTTCTCTGAATGTCTTGAAAAATTATTTTGTGTTCTGTCATAATATTAGGCAAATTCTCATTTAATACTTCATTAATTATTTTCTCTGTAGTTAATATTTTCCTCTCTCTGTTCTAGGATATTTATGAAACATAAGCATTCCTTTTGATAATGTCCCATAGAATTTCTGTTTTATTTCAGCTTTTAAAGGTTTTTCCATAGCTTGATCTTGTATTTTAGTCTTGAGAGATTTGTTGTCTAGATCTTTGATTCTTGCTTTCATAGTTTCAATCCTTTTTTTGTTCTTTCAGATTGTTATCCAGTTCCAATATTTTAGCATTTGCCTTTTGAATTTATATTTGGAGTTGTTGAGTTATTTCTAGTTTTTAAGTCATTTTGTCAAATTGGTCTTGTATTGCCTTCTGAGTTCTTGTAGAGTCTCCTCTAATTTTTCTGCAATTTCCTGTATTTTTATCAATTTTTTTTCCTTCAGTTGCTTAAAGCAGCCAGAGTTCATTGCTTTCTCATATGTTTATTGGCCATATGGACCTCCTCCCCAGTGAAGCTTCTTTTCATTTCTTTTTCCCATTTCTTCAAAGGGTTATCTGTTTTCCTCTTCCTGAAGGAAACAAGGGTATTGTTGATTTTTGTAATAAGCCCTGTGTCTGTTGTATCATTACTAAAAATCCTCTCCCAGTCTGTGGGTTGCCTGGCTACCCTCTTGGTAAAGTCCTTTGATACACACATGTGTTTTATTCTTAGTAAGTCCCATTTGTCAATTTCAGGTTCCCCTTCATGTGCACCCTGTCCTATTGCAGTTAGTCTTTGTATTCCCTGGGTCGAGGTTCTTAGATTTTCCCGATTCTTTCGCTAGTGGTTCTGATGGTTTGTGGTTTTACTTCGAGGTTCGTGATCCACCTCGAGTTTGTTCTTGTGCAAGGGGTGAGGTAGAGATCCTGTTTCATTTTTCTACATGTAGATTTCCACTGTTTTCAGCATCATTTATTGAAAAGGGCATCACCCTCCCACTTGATGCTTTTGGGGCCCTTGTCGAAAATCAGTTGTCTATATGCTAATGGTTTTATTTCTGGGTTTTCTATTCTTTTCCATTGATCTGTGTATCTGTCATTATGCCAGTACCATGCTGTTTTGACCACTGTGACTTTGTAGTAAGTGTGAAAATCAGGTAAAGCCTGCCCTCCGACTGTGTTCTTGTCCTTGAGGAGATCCCTGCTAATTCTGGGCTTTTTCCCTCTCCATATGAAGTTTGTTGTCAATTTTTCCAGTTCTCTGAAGAAGGTTGTTGGTATTTGGATTGGGATAGCATTGAACTTATAAAGTGTCCTGGGTAGGATAGACATCTTTACTATATTGAGTCTCCCAATCTATGAGCGTGGGATATTCCTCCACTTGTGGAGGTCGCTTTTCGTTTCCTGTAGTAGGGTTTTGTACTTTTCCTTGTATAGGTCTTTTGTTTTTTTTGGTCAGGTATATCCCTAGGTACTTCAATTTATTCTTGGCTATTGTGAATGGAACTGCCTTCTTGATCTCCTCTTCTGTGTTCTTGTCAGATGTGTAGAGCAAACCAGTCAACTTCTGTTTGTTGATCTTGTATCCTGCCACTCTTCCATATTCTTCTATCACTGTTAGTACTCCGGATGTGGAGCTCTTGGGATTTGCAATGTACAGGATCATGTCATCAGCGAATAATGATAATTTGACCTCCTCCTCTCCCATGTGGATACCTTAGATGTCTTTCCATTGTCTTATGTTATTTGCTAAGACCTCCAGTACTATATTGAATAGTAGTGGGGAAAAGGGGCATCCTTGTCTAGTCCCCTTCTAAAGTGGGATTGATTTAGTCTTTACACCATTGACTATTATGCTAGCTGTCGGCTTCTCATAGATAGCTTGTATTAACTTGAGGAACTGACCTTCTATTACTATTTGTCTGAGCGTCTTGATTAGGAAAGGGTGCCGGATGTTGTCAAATGCTTTCTCTGCATCTATAGATATTATATATGGTTCTTATACTTCATCTTATCAATATGATGTATAAAATTGATGGATTTATGGATGTCAAACTATCCCTGCATCTCCGGGATGAATCCTACCTGATCCTGGTGGATTATGCGAGTTCATTGTTTTTTTTTTTTTTTTTAGGCATCACTGCCCTCAGGTGGTGGGAGTAGGAGGCCCAGCCTTTGCTCCTGGGAGCCGGAATTGAACTTCCATCCCAGTGGGCCGCAGTCCGAGTTCATTGTTTTAATGAAGGTCCAAAGCGTTCTACTTCTGCAAGTCTCCCTCCAGGTCCACATCTGTATGTATTCTAGTTAACTGAGTTGTTTTCTCTTATGTCTAGACCTTAGCAGAAATTGACTGTAGTTTTGTTTTGTTTTGTTTTAATATTTGTCTCTGGGCACAGAACTGTCCCCAGGCACTTATTGTAGAATCCAGGTAGATAATCCAATGTGGTTAGTCAGTTTGGCATTAGCCTATCTCCTAGCAGGAGCCAACAGCATAAAACAATGAAATATCGCTTCCTTTGATATCCTGGTTTCAAGACTGGCTCCCATTGTCCCTCAGGTGGGCCAGGCAATAATCAGCACACCCCACATGATGAGGGAGAGACAAGACTATCTGAAACACTGCCTGTCTGCCCATCAGCTATTTTCACCGACCCTATAAGTCAGCAATGGGTCTAAAGGATCCAATTTTGCAACGGGCCAGCAGGCATGTAGGTGACTGCACCTTGAATCCTGGACTTGTGGAGAAATGTTCAATCTCTCCTGCACTGATTCTCTCCCCTACCACATACCCACCTTACTTCTTCACCTCCATAGGGGCAGTCTGTCCCCTTATGCCCTGGGGAACTCCTGCTCTCATCCTGTCTCCAAGAATTGGGAGCCAGTCCACACCGGAGTGAACCTCCCCAATCCAGCTGGAATGAAGTGAGCATCTAAGGACCCTCTCAGCCCAGGTTGAGGAAGCGTGTGAATCTTCCCACCCAAGTTTGCACTCCTTCTTTCCTTAATGATGTTGGAGAGGAAGTGTTAGTGTCCTCTGTGGTGTTAGGATGGGGAGGGTGAATAAGAGGGTGACTTGAAGTCCGGAAAACCGGAGAGAGGACGGACTCCACACCTCTCCTGCTGCGCAGCTCCCATTCCTCAGGTGTTTTAAGGACTCTTGGTGTCCATTCCTCCCTATGAGATACTGAGACATAATTATCAGAAGTTTCTGTTCTTCAGGGGAGGTCCAGAACTCAGGCTACTGAAACTATCTTTTTTCCAAATTTCCTTTATCAGTGGTTTCACAGAGGCTCAGATTATGTGGCCATGTTGAATTCCTTCCCCTAAGTAAGCATTTTCATTTGTTATTGTAGCACTTCAATCCTTTGCAAAATCGAACCTACCCTCAACATTTGTCCATTGGTAGTTATTATTCTCTCGTGTGTCAACTTCATGACTGAGAGTATAGTCTGTCAATCTGGAGATAGCCAATGAGGCCTCTGTGTGGGCATGGATTTCTCCTGAGAATTCTGGGAAATTTCAAGGTATTTCCTAATTGGAGTTAAGGGACTTATGACTCAGTCTCTTGGAGACGTCCTACTGACAAGAAAAGATGGCAGCATGCTGATAGACCCTGAGTCCTGGAGGAGCTGGAGGAGAAGCCACATGGACTTACCCTGAAGGAACCAGACCACTGGGGTCAGAAAAAACACGTGGAGACCCCTGCCAGTGCTGAGATGCTTGGGAGGCCACAGAGAGACCCCTGCCAGTGCTGAGATGTTTCTACAACCAGTGGATACACAAGACTCTGCACCCAGTAGCCTGTAATTGTCCTGGCATCATTGCATGTGCTTCATGAGTCTGAAGTGGACTAACAGATTGATTTGGACATATGGGCTAATATCATACTTATGGACTTGTACTGAACTGGGTTGGGATGCTTTCTCAATGTTCCAGTCCTCTTGAATATAAACCTTTCCCTTATATACATATGTGTGTTTATAAATTTGTTTCTCTAGTTTACCCGGACTTACACATTTTCCATCTATATTACCAGTTACTTTCTGCTTCAGTACTGCTTTATCTGAAAGCAAATATCAGTCCTTAGATATAATTTCATTTATAATGTTTTCAGGGTGTTTCTTTCAAAGATAATGGTCTCTCTGGGTTTTTTTTACACCTTTATTGAAGTATAATTGCCACATCATAAACTGTGCACAATTATGATGTCTATTTGAGAAGTTTTGACATATTTTTATATCTATGAAACTATCATCACAATTAAGATAATGTCTACCTTTACATGACTTCAAAAACTTTCACTGTGTTAATCTAGAACCACTCCCAAGTCCCCTACTGTGACCCCAGGCAACCTTTGGATCTGTTTTTTACTATTTGAAACAAACCCACTGCAAAAGACCCCTTGAAAGCAGAGATGTTACTTTGAGGACTAAAGTGTTGCTTATC
>PVJH01030261.1:0-24991 GCA_004026705.1 Nesogale talazaci
TTCGTTTTCCCCAGGCCTGGCCCACCCCCAGCATGACATACCCACCTCACTGGGCTAGTTCCCTTTCCCTTCCCTCTTCCCTGCCTCTGGGGGGACCATTCCAACAACAATCTCCACTTGTAGAGTGCTGAGACCCTGCTCACGTTCCCCGCAGGATGATGCGGCTGTCACTGCCACCCCTTTCTAAGTCATTCGCCATTAACAGGAAACCAGTCCCCTCCGAGTCCCTCTCCCTGCCCTCCCTGGGTCAGAGGATAGTGTCATTTTGCAATGCACTCATTTGGGATGCCCCCCCACCCCGGCAGGAGCAGGCCTCAGCGCCCCGCTGTCTTCCCAGCTGAGTTATGTTCAGTGGCGGGAGTAAGCCCCCTTTTCCTTCACTTCTCTGTCGATGTCACTCGGTGCTTCCACCTTTGGGCTACTGTGAACTGTGCTGCGAGGGGCGCTGCGGGCATCTCTGCTGGCATACCCTTTATGAGCTTCCATTTGTTCATCAGCGGACAAGGGTCCCAATTCTCTCGCTGAGTTGTAGCAAGGCTGCCCGAGAGGCCTAGGGGCAGTCACTGGTCATCACAGGACCCAACCCTTCCAAACACTTACGGAGCACCTGTTGTGTGCGGGGCCCTGTTCTGGGCCCTGAGATCACTGCCCTCAGCAGCCTCAGGGGCTTCATGGTGAGACAGGCCCCATGCCAGCTCCCCCTCCCTGAGTGGGTGGAATGCGTGAAAGGAGCTGAGCTGTGCCAAGTGGGGCAGGGCCCAATGCAGAGCAAGGCCTGTCGGGGATGGCTCTCCCACGGTGGGAGGGCATCCCTGCAAATGGACCCCACTTGACCCCCAGTGACCCCCGTGCATGCTACCTGTCCACAGAAACATCATGAACAACAAAGTCTTCTACCAGCACCCGAACCTGATGCGGGCTCTGGGCATGCACGAGACGGTCATGGAGGTCATGGTCAATGTCCTTGGGGGAGGCGAGTCCAAGGTGCGTCCTGGGGGTCAGTGGGCCAGGCACTCAGGGCCTGGGGCCCGGGAGGGCAGGTTGTAACCAGCCACCCACCCTGCCTGCCCCCAGGAGATCCGCTTCCCCAAGATGGTGACAAGCTGCTGCCGCTTCCTCTGCTACTTCTGCCGCATCAGCCGGCAGAACCAGCGCTCCATGTTTGACCACCTGAGCTACCTGCTGGAGAACAGTGGCATCGGCCTGGGTAAGGGCCCCCCGCCAGGGGCCATCCTGCCGGCAGCCCATCTAGCTCTGCCCCCTCATGCCCCGACGGGCCACTCCAACATGCAGCAGACAGTGCTGGGGAGGCGAGGGTCGCCCGGGCAGGCACTCACAGCGCAATGGGAAAGGCAGACTCCCTCCCAGGCAGCAACCACCCAAGGTGGTCAGGGTTGGAGTGTGGGAAGCTCACAACAGAGGAGGCACCCAACCCAGCCTGGGAAAGGAGGTGGTCTGGGAGGACTTCCTGGAGGAGGAGAGACAAGCAGGAGCAAGACAGGTCCCTGATCATTCTCGCCCCTTTGCACCCCCACAGGCATGCAGGGGTCCACGCCCCTGGACGTGGCAGCTGCCTCGGTCATCGACAACAACGAGCTGGCCTTGGCGTTGCAAGAGCAGGACCTGGAAAAGGTGGGGAGGGTGGTCCTCTGATCCAGGGAGGAGCTAGGCAGGCTCTCGCCTCCCCTGAGGGGCCATTAGTAAGGGGGCAATTGTGGGTGGTGTGGGCTGAATCAGAAGGCCAGGAAATCGGAGGGAGAGGACACGACCTACCATAGACTCTCCCGCTCCAGGCCGTGGGGCCTTGGCATGGGTCTGAGGTCTCTGTGCCCCGTCCGTCTGTGTTTGCAATGAAGGCTCTGGGCTCCGGAGCTGAGAGGGCTGGGTTCACCTTCCTTGCTGTGTGATCTCGGGCCAGCGACAATGGACATTCACCACACTCCTCGTTTTCTCCCACATAGAATGAACATAGTCACAGGATCCACCTCTAGCAGGTTCTTAGGATCCAGGGAGTTCATCCTGGAAGTATTGAAAATCACACTCAAGAGCAGTTAGGAGATTAGTCTTTGCCGGGCACATATTCATGGGGTAACTGCTATGTGACAAGGAGCCCTGGTGGGGCAGCGGGTTAAACATGGGGCTGCTAGCCACAAAGCATCCACCCCTCCAAGAGACAAAGATGAGCCTGTGTGCTGGCTCAGAGAGCCCCAGGGGGCTGTGAGTGAGAAATGTCTCAGCGGCCCTATCACTGCGTGTTGGGAAATATTTTCCTGCTGCCATAGGGATGTGACAGAAATCAACACCATTCAACATCTCTGTCCTGGGAAAGCCAATCCTCTAGTTTGTAAGACAGCTAAGGGACAAGATGGATAGGTACGCCAGACAGGGCGTGAGTGGTTGACGAATGGATCAAGTGTCAGGAAGGTGTGCACATTGAGACAAGAGGAGTCAGAGAAAGGCTTGCTGGGAAAGGGGCATTGGAGTGGAGCTCTGAAGGAGGTACAGGGGAACCCTGTGGGAATCGGGGGGAAGACTAGTCCAGGCAGCAGCAAAAGCCAGTGCAGAGGCCCTGAGGCACGAGTGACCCTGGGGAGTTTGAGGAACAGCAGAGACCAGCGTGGGTGGAGCAGAGCACCTCAAGGGGAGGGTGGCAGGAGGCAAGGGCAGGGAGGGGGTGAAGGCAGGTGTGTGGTGTCTTTGGGTCCAGGGAAGCCTGTGTCTTCCTCCTGAATGAGATGGCACCACGGAGAGGGGCTGAAGCAGAGGATGGTCTTCCGCAGAGACTCCCTGGGGCTGTGTGGGGAACACACTGGCAGAGATGTGCTGAGACCCAGAGGCTTTCTGACGGATCTGCCAGGAGACCACAGGGGACAGGAGCTGGGTTCATGTTGCCAAGGGACCCAGGCCTGGGGAGAACTGAGGGGGCACCTGGAGGCACCCTGGTGGGCTACACAGGGCACTGCAAACCACACGGGCAGCAGTGTGAGTCCAGCAGCTGCTGTGTGTGAAAAAGATTGGGTTTCTGAGGTGGTGGAGAATGACAGAGAAGTGCAAGGGGCAGTTCCACCCTGTCCTGTAGGGCCGCTATGCGGCACTCAGCTTGAGAGCAGTGAGTGTGGGCTTTCTGAGATGAGGTGCCGCTGAACTTAGGGGACATGGTTGCTGTGGGTCTGCCCTCTGGTTGAGCCGCTTGCTCCTTCCCAGGTGGTATCCTACCTAGCAGGCTGTGGCGTCCAAAGCTGCCCCATGCTCCTGGCCAAAGGGTACCCCGACATCGGCTGGAACCCCTGCGGGGGCGAGCGCTACTTGGATTTCCTGCGCTTTGCCGTCTTCGTCAATGGTGAGCCAGGAGGGGGTGGTGTGTGCGTGTGCGTGAGTGTGTGTGTGTTTGGGTGTGTGTGTGCGCGCGCGCGTGCTAGGGAGAGGGCCATGCACGGGTGGGTGCACGCGTATGGGATCACGGCGTTGGCCTGAGCCGGAGACCCGCCGCACGGGCACCCGGCAGGGTCCGGGAGGTTCTGGACCGCGGGGAGGGTCCCTGGGCTGCTCTCTGAGCCCCCACCCCGACCCCGACCCCTGCGGGCCGCAGGCGAGAGCGTGGAGGAGAACGCCAACGTGGTGGTGCGGCTGCTGATCCGCAAGCCCGAGTGCTTCGGGCCCGCGCTGCGCGGCGAGGGCGGCTCGGGGCTGCTGGCCGCCATCGAGGAAGCCATCCGCATCTCCGAGGACCCCGCGCGGGACGGCCCGGGCGTGCGCAGGGACCGCCGGCGCGAGCAGTGAGTGCCCCCGCCCCCGCGGCCACCCCACCGCCGCCCGCGCCCTCGGATGCCTCCCCCCACCCGCCCACTCACCTGCCTTCCCCGCAGCTTCGGGGAGGAGCCCCCCGAGGAAAACCGGGTGCACCTGGGACACGCCATCATGTCCTTCTACGCCGCCTTGATCGACCTGCTGGGACGCTGCGCACCGGAGATGCACGTGAGCCCTGGGGGCCTGGGCGCTCCATCCCCTGGCCAACCTCCACTCTCAGCCCCGCAGTGAGCAGGGCTGGGGCCAGGCCTCCAGACAGCGTTAGCGCCAGGTGTCCAGACCCACACCAGGCCATGCCTACCGAGGGGGTTGCACTGGGACCAAGGCCAGGGGGCTGGGGGCAGTCCTGGGGCCGTAGCAACCAGAGGAGGCAGCTGAGCCCAGGGTAACAGTTCCTTTGCATGAGAGGGGCCTCCGTCCAAACCAGCTTCACCCTATAGGTCAGGGTCGTGGGTTTCTCACACTGAACATCTTTACTAGAGCAGGTGGTGGGTTCAAAGCGGTGACCTTGCGGTTAGCAGCCCATCGGGTGGTGCCACGGCACCATCAGCCCCTCAGGGGGAGTGACCCGGAACCAGACAAACTCACTGCCGTGGTGTGGTGTCGGTTCCGACTAGAGCCACCCCATAGGTCAGGGCGGAACTGCCCGGTGGGTTTCGAAGGCTTTCTCATGGGGAGTAACGAGTGGGCCTGCTAGACCAACCTGGCTCTCAGCAACCCTTGCGAAGGCACTCCACCAGCGGGGCGCCAGTACCCTCCAGTGCTGCCTCAAGACCACAAAGGCCCCAGAGTTGATTGTATTTTACCTCCCAGCGGCGTGTGTGTGTGTGTGTGTGTGTGTGTGTGTGTGTGTGTGTGATTCCAGAGCGTGATGAAGGAATGATTCAGGAAGTTCTCTCATCAGATCTCTTTGGAGACTAAGATTTCCACAAAAGACAGCGACCCCTCTGCTATAAGACCCCCTGGTGTCTTACACGCCCCTTTGTGGGATGGGTCTTTGCCAGTGCAGCTGGCTGACCGAGCAGAGGTCTGAAGAAAGAGACCTTCTGGAGAGTGACTTCTCAGCCATTAGAAGGCCCCCTGGTTTCAGACCTGGCCAGGAATTTTGGCATCCCAAGAGCGGGGGTCTGTTCTACCCGCCCCCCCCCCCAGGAGGGCACCAGGTGACCACGTGGGTCACCCGATAACCGTACCACCCACTCCCTCCAGCTGATCCAAGCCGGCAAAGGCGAGGCCCTGCGAATCCGCGCCATCCTGCGCTCTCTGGTGCCCCTGGACGACCTCGTGGGCATCATCAGCCTCCCACTGCAGATCCCCACGCTGGGCAAAGGTATGGAGGGGCCTGGCAGGAGGTAGGTGGGGCTCGGGGGAGCACATCTGACCCTCTGCCCGCCCTGCCCACAGATGGGGCTCTGGTACAACCAAAGATGTCGGCCTCCTTCGTGCCAGACCACAAGGCATCCATTGTCCTCTTCCTGGACCGCGTGTACGGCATCGAGAGCCAGGACTTCTTACTGCATGTCCTGGATGTGGGCTTTCTGCCGGACATGCGGGCCGCCGCCTCGCTGGACACGGTGAGCAACCCTGGCCAGCCTGGCCACCTCCCCGGCCTCCAGAGAGGGGCGGGAGATGAGCCCAGCGGAGGGTGGCAGCAACACACCCATTTGAGCCGAGTGCTTGAGTCTAAATCGTAACCCCCAACATCAAGAGCAAAAAGCAACACTCAAGGTCACGGCCATTGAGTAGATTCTGACGCGTGGGGAGTCTAGAGGGCAGAGTGGCACTGTCCCCGAGACTTCCCGTCTTTAAAGGAGCTGAAAGCCTCATCTTTCTCCCATGACGTGGCTGGTGGTTTTGAAACTGTTGCCTGGGCTGAGCCCCCGGTGGCATAGTACAGGACAGCAGCCCACTGGCTTGGCGGTTCAAATCCAGCAGCAGCTCTCCAGGAGCAAGAGTGGGCCTCCCACTCCCACCAGAAGGCAGTGATGCCCCCCCCCCAAAAGAAACTGTTGCCCTCGTGCCTACAGCCCAAGGCGTAGTCCTTTCCTTCTTGGGCAGTGTGGGAGGCTAGAAGTGAGCAATCAGGATGTTGTCTCTTGGGAAAGACTTTCTGTCTTTCTGTCTGTCACCTCTGTCTCCTGTGAGCTTCTGTTCTGGGAGAACTTCCTGTGCTTGACACCTCCCTTCCCACAGCCCTGTTTCTTAGCGCTCTCATTCAATTGTTTTTGTTTGTTTGTTTGTTTGTTTTGGGGGTCATCATTGCCTCTGGTGGTGGTGGGAGCTACCCAGCACTGCTCCTGAAAGCGGCTGCTGGATTCGAACTGCCAAGCCCGCGGGCCGCAGTCCTGCACTCAACCACTTACGCCACCGGGGCTCAGCCCTGTTTTTTGTTTTATTTTGTTTTTTAGCTCATTTTAATGGGGGCTCGCACAACTCATCACAGTCCATTGTGTCAATCACATTTGGTCTTTTATATCTCAAAAGAGATGGACTAGGGCTGAGCCCCGGTGGCGTAGTGGTTGTGCGCGGGACTGCGGCCCACTGAGACGGAGGTTCAATTCCAGCAGTGGGGCTGGGCCTCCTACTCCCACCGCCGGAGAGCAGTGATGCCCCCAAAAAACAAAAAAACACACACAAAAAAAGATGGAGTCAAGATACAGCTAACATAAAGAAACAAACAAAAAGATACAGCTTACATACATCCAGCCTTATTAGCATACCAAAGGCAATCCATTCCAAGATTGACTTAGAACTGCAAGGTTAGAATTTACAACACATGTTGAGGAGAGGCAAGGGACCCAATTCAATAGGTAAAGGGGACATTAAAACAAAAAAAACAAGCACAACCGGGCTGAGCCCTGGTGGCGTCAGTGGTTGAGTGCGGGACTGCGGGCCGCGAGCTTGGCAGTTCAAATCCATCGGTGGCTCTCAAGAGCAGCGCTGGGTAGCTCCCACGACCACCAGCGGGCAGTGATGCCCCCCCCCCCCCCCCAAAAAAAAAGCAAGCACAACCAAGCGCTGCCACTGCGTCGTTTCTGACCCCTAGTGAGCCTGTGTAGGGTTTCTGAGGTTGTCAGCCTTGACAGGAACAGACAGCTGGTCTTTCTCCCAGAGTGCCTGGTAGATTTGAACCTCTGATCTTATGGTGAGCAGTCCAACGCTCACCCGACAGTGCCCACAGACAGCTGATAGAGGTCCCCACCCTGTGCTCTGGCCCCAGGCCACTTTCAGCACCACGGAGATGGCGCTGGCGCTGAACCGCTACCTCTGCCTGGCGGTGCTGCCGCTCATCACCAAGTGCGCGCCCCTCTTCGCCGGCACCGAGCACCGCGCCATCATGGTGGACTCCATGCTTCACACTGTGTACCGGCTGTCCCGCGGCCGCTCGCTCACCAAGGCCCAGCGCGACGTCATCGAAGACTGCCTGATGGCGCTTTGCAGGTCCGGCCTGCCCCGGGAGGGACACACTGTCCCGAGGGGCCGGGAGAGGAAGCCCCAGAGCCCGTGCCCACCGCCCTGTGCGTGCCCACAGGTACATCCGCCCGTCCATGCTGCAGCACCTGCTGCGGCGGCTAGTGTTCGACGTGCCCATCCTCAACGAGTTCGCCAAGATGCCGCTTAAGGTGAGGCCCGCCCACAGATGTGAGCTAACCCCTTAGTCCCCACCGCTTCGAATTCTGGGCTCACTGACACCCTCATTAGCATTCTTGATTCTCCTTTGCGGCTTTGGATTCCTGGCACATTGTGTTTTTGTTTTGTTTTGTTTTATTGGGGGGGGGCATCACTGCCCTCTGGTGGGAGTGGGAGGCCCAGCCTGGCTCCTGGAGAGCTGCTGCTGGATTTGAACCACCAAGCCAGTGGGCCGCAGTCCTGCATTCAACCACTACACCACTGGGGCTCAGCCCCCAAGCTTTGAATCTTTATGGGCCCAGACAGCCTCATTTTCCTCCTGCAGAGTGGCTAGTGGGTTTGAACGCATGACCTTCTGGTCAGCAGCTCACTGCCCCACCCCAGGGTTCTTAAGTGCTAAATTACAATGCTCAACTTGCATGCTAAGGGGTCCAGTACCACTCCTCATTATATATATCTTTCTTTCATTGTTAATATGTAATTTGCATAAGCCATACCTCCTTTCTCATCTGAGAACACTGGCCTATTTCCCTCCCCCCTTTTCGCTGGCCTGCCCTCCACGCCACCTCATGCGTTCACTTGCGCCCTCTCCCTCTCACCCAGCTCCTCACCAACCACTATGAGCGCTGCTGGAAGTACTACTGCCTTCCCACGGGCTGGGCCAACTTTGGGGTCACCTCGGAGGAAGAGCTGCACCTCACTCGGAAACTCTTCTGGGGCATCTTTGATTCCTTGGCCCACAAGGTCTGGGCCACCCAGGGGGTCCCCAAAAGGGGCACGGATGGAGGTTGGGGGTCTGAAGTTGGAGGTTCAGGAGGAAACTCCCAAGTCTGGGTGTTCTGGTGGATGAGGCAGGTTTGGCTCTGGGAGAACCGTTGGGGTGGGCTCCCCTCTGGGGGCTGTGCAGCAGGAGCTGCGCTGAGACGGTCCATCGCTCACAGAGGGGCGCCTTGACGGTCCAAGTGAGTGTGATGTGTGAGCCTCAGGGAGGGGTGCATCGTTCAGGTGTTGAGTTGACTGCTGGAGGGTGTGGGTTCAAGATGGTGGGGTGACCTCTGCGTCTGCGGTGACGTTCCCTCCTCTCTGGCCTCTGCAGAAGTACGACTCGGAGCTCTACCGAATGGCCATGCCCTGTCTGTGCGCCATCGCGGGGGCCCTGCCCCCCGACTACGTGGACGCCTCCTACTCCTCCAAGGCCGAGAAAAAGGCCACGGTGGATGCAGAAGGCAACTTTGATCCCCGGCCTGTGGAGACTCTGAAGTGAGGCCTGGGGGCCAGGAGAGGAAGGCGGGGCCGAGCCGGGGGCGGGGGGCGGGGAGGGAGGGGCGGAGCCGGGGCTGGGGAGGGGAAGGGGCGGGGCCGGGCGGGTGAGACCGGCTGACGCCTCCCTCACCTGCCCTTCCCACAGCGTGATCATCCCTGAGAAGCTGGACTCCTTCATTAACAAGTACGCAGAGTATACCCACGAGAAGTGGGCCTTCGACAAGGTGGGCCCCCGCCCCCGCCGGCCGCCCTCTGGACTACCCCCAGGCATTCCCCTGCACCCCCACCTTGGCTCAAGATTCCCCGTCTTCCCGTGACGCCCGCCACTTTCCCTGGGCCCCTCAGCCTGGGCCCCAGCCGTCTCCCAGATTGCTGCCCACCCCTCCCCCCATCCTGGACCGGCCTCCTCTCACGGCACCCCCCCTCCAGGTCCAGAACAACTGGACCTACGGGGAGAACATCGACGAGGAGCTGAAGACCCACCACATGCTGAGGCCCTACAAGACCTTCTCAGAGAAGGTGACCCAGCCTTGCGGCTCACAGGCGGGGGAGGGCGGGACTTGGGGAGGAGTCAGGGCTCCCCATCCATGGACATCGGCACCCCCCAGCCTTGGTTGCCTCCTTCCCAGGCACCAGGCACCTAGTGCCAGCCTCAGTGATCCCAGACGCAAAACGGGACGGCGAAGGCTGCTTTGGGAGGCCTTTAGAGAGCAGGTTAGGGAGGCCAGTTAGGGACCAGTTAGAGCCCCTCCCATCTGAAGGCGGATCCGGAATGATTTCTGTCCCTGTCTCACCTCCTTCTCTCTCGCTGACTGCATTAACTAACGACCCCCCCCCCACCCCCCCAGGACAAAGAGATTTACCGTTGGCCCATTAAGGAGTCCTTGAAGGCTATGATAGCCTGGGAATGGACAGTAGAGAAGGCCAGGGAGGGCGAGGAAGAAAAGACGGAGAAGAAAAAAACACGGAAGATATCCCAGACTGCCCAGGTGGAGGCGGGAAGGGGCGGGGTGGGGAGGGTGTTAGGAGGGGGCGGTGCGGGATCCGGAGGGGGAGATGACAAACTGATGGGCGGGGAAGGGATGGGGGAGACCTGGGAGGGCCCCGGAGAAGGCTGAGGGAGCTGGACGTGGAGAGGGCCTGGACGGAGTCCAGAGCGTAGGAATGGGTCCAACCCACCAAGCCCCCCATCTCCTCCTCCTCCCAGACCTACGACCCGCGCGAAGGTTACAACCCGCAGCCCCCCGACCTGAGCGGAGTTACCCTGTCCCGGGAGCTGCAGGTGAAGCCTCTGACGCCTTAAATGAAGCCACGGGAGGGGGGGGCAGGTGGGGGTCCAGGGGAGTGACCTTTGACTGCGCACCTGCCCCCAGGCCATGGCCGAGCAGTTGGCGGAAAATTACCATAACACGTGGGGGAGGAAGAAGAAGCAGGAGCTGGAAGCCAAGGGTGAGGACACCCACCCCACCAGAACAGCCCCCCCCTTTTCCACAGACCCAGAGACCCCGGTTCCACCTTCACGGGGGCCGCGTCACCACTGTGACACCTTGAACTAGTGCCTGCACTTCCGCGAACTTTGGTGCCTCTGTCTAATGGGCATAATGAGAGCGTGAGGCCCGGAGCCTTGCCGGGAGGAGGTGATGCGCTCACACACTAGCTAGCGCTGTTGGGATTTCTATGCGGTCTATCCCCTCAGCTGCAGAAACCCTTTCAGGGAGCTGCTCCATGGGGTCTCCCCAACTCCCCGATTTGTGCTCTTTGCTGACGCAGGCGGCGGGACCCACCCCCTGCTGGTGCCCTACGACACGCTGACGGCCAAGGAGAAGGCTCGGGATCGCGAGAAGGCCCAGGAGCTGCTGAAGTTCCTGCAAATGAATGGCTTCGCCGTTACCAGGCGCGCGGTTGGAGCTGAGGATGCCAGGAGCATCCGAGATGGGCGGGAGCCGAGGGAGGCGGGGCCAGGGGGGAGGCGGCCTGAAGGGGTGTGGCCTGGGGAGCAGAGGCGGGGCAGGATTGGCAGGAGAGGTGGGAAATGGGGTGGGGCCTGAATCTGGGCCGTTTTCTGAGCAGAGGCCTTAAGGACATGGAGCTGGACACATCATCCATTGAGAAGCGGTTCGCCTTTGGCTTCCTACAGCAGCTGCTGCGTTGGATGGACATTTCCCAAGAGTTCATCGCCCACCTGGGTACACGAGGCTTCCAATCTCTCCCGGGAAGATTCCCAGGGTTCCTCCCCTGTCCCCTCGTCCTCTCTCTCCATCGTATCCACTGAGCATCACCTGGGGGCCGGACACTGTTCTAGACGCCGAGGAGACAGCATGAGCTAGACAAAGATCGTTACCCTTAAAGAGGGTGGCTCCCCGGGGTGTCTCCCGGCTGCTGGCATCATCCGTCACTTGGCGTTTGAAGTGGCTAGGTTCACAGGGAGAAGACAGGTCCAGCCAGGGTAGAGAGTGTGGGAAGGGGAAGCCACAGTGACCACAGGACCTAGGAGGTGCAGGAGGGGTCTATGCTGCTCTCTGGGGGGAGGAGGGCCAGTGCGGAGGCTCTGCGCAGCTGCTGTGGCTGAAGCAGGAGAGTTAGCCCAGTTGGAACCCAAGACCAACAGACAGCGCTTTGCAGGCCACGGGGAAGACTGTTTTTATTTCCAGCAAGATGGAGGAGCTGGATTAACCCCAAGGCCTGCAGTTTGAGTTCACCAGTCACTCTGAAGGCGAAGAGGAGGCTTTCTACTCCTGTGAAAAAGGAATATCAATTAGCAATTGGAACTTGGAATGTATGACTCTAGGAAAATTGAAAGTTGCTAAAAAGGAAAGGTCGGTATTCTAAGCGTTAATGAACTGTACTGGCCACTTTGAATCAAAAAATCACATGGTTTGCTATGCTAGGAATGACACAATCGAGAGAAATGGTGTCACATTTGCTGTGAAACAGGACATTTAAGATCTAGCTTGGAAGTTCAATGATGTCTGTGATAGGATAAAATCTATTTGCTTGCAAGGAAATCCAGTCAGTACAACTATTATTTGCATTTATGCACCAACCACCAAAGCTAGTGATGCAGGCATTGACAAATTCTATGACTTGATCAAACATGCAATCAAGATGCATTGATAATTATTAGTGATTGGGATTCATTTGTGAGCCACAAAGAGGAAAGAACAGTAGTTGGAAAATATGGTCTTGGCAATAAGTAAGAAGCCAAAGACTCCAGGATAGAACTTTAGAAGACCAGAGACTTTTTCATCACAAAGACCTTTCTCATCAGCACAAAAAGTGGACTTCTCTAGATGGAATACACAAATCAAATGGACTATCTCTGTGGAAAGACATTCTAGAAAAACTCAATATCAGCAACTAAAACTAGGCTAGGGTCAACTGTGGAATTGACCACCATGGCTCTGAAGTAGTTCAGATTGAAGTTAAATAAAATTAAAATAAGTCCACCCAAACCAAAGTAAAACCTTGAGTATTTCCCCTCCAAATTTCAAGAACACCTCAACAACAGAGTTGATGCAGTAAACACTAATGGCAGGATGAGCTTGGGGAGAACACCAAGAACATCCTTCATGAAGAGAGTATAATAAAATTGAGAAGGAAAGGAATAAAAAATATCAACGTGGATGTCAGAAGAGAATCTGACACTTGCTCTTAATCATAGAGCATCTGAGGCAAAAGGAAGAAACTGTGAAGTCAAAGAGCTGAACAGCAAAAAAAAAAAAAAAAAAAAGGCATCAGGGCTGAGCCCCGGTGGCGTAGTGGTTGTGTGCAGGACTGCGGCCCACTGGGATGGAGGTTCAATTCCAGCAGTGGGCCTGGGCCTCCTACTCCCACCACCAGGGAGCAGTGATGCCCCCCCCCCAAAAAAAATGTTGAACAGAAAATTTCAAATGACAGTTCAAAAAAACCAAAATATTATAATGAAATGCACAAAGAACTAGAGTTAGAAAACCCAAACAGGAAGAACACATCAACATATCTTTTTGGGGGGGTGGGGGAAACATCACTGCCCTCTGGTGGAAGTGGGAGGCCCAGCCTTGCTCCTGGAGAGCTGCTGTGGGATTTGAACCGCCAACCCAGTGGGCTGTAGTCCCTCACTCAACCACTACACCACCGGGGCTCAGCCCTCAACATATCTTAAACTGAAAGAACTCAAGGAAAAAACTTCAAGCCAAGTGGCAATATTGAAAGATCCCATGGGCAAAATATCGAACAATGTAGGAAGCATCCAAAGAAGATGGAAAGAATACAGAGTCACTGTATCAAAAAGAACTAGCCGATTTCCCACCATTTCAAGAGGTCCCATCTGAGCAAGAGCCAATGGTCCCGTATGAAAGAATAAATTCAGCAACAAAAAAATAAAAAAATAAATTTAAGTTTCATTGAAAGCATTAGCCAAAACCAGGGGTTCAAGAATTCATGGAATACTAATTGAAATGTTTCAGCAACCTGATGAAGCACTGGAAGCTCTCTCTCTCTCTCTCTCTCTCTCTCTCTCTCTCTCTCTCTCTCTCTTTAGCGCATCATTGTCCTGGTGAGAGTAGGAAGCCCAGCCTTGCTCCTGGTGAGCTGCTGCTGGATTTGAACTAGCAGTCTTTCATCTATGCCAGGAACTTTGGCAGACAGTTACTTGGTCAACTGACTGAGGGGGGTGGGGTGGGAAAATCCACATTTGTACAGATTCCAAAGAAAAGTGACCCAACAGAATGCTCAAATCATAGCACAACACCATTGCTACGGCATGCAAGTAAAGCTTTGCGAAATTTCACTCAGCAACATTGCAGCTGTACACTGATGGAGCTGCCGGAAATTCAGGCTGGATTCAGCAGAGGACATAGAACAAGGGGACGTCATTGCTGATTCAAATGGATCTTAGCTGAAAGCAGAGAGTACCAGGAGGGAGTTTACATGTGCTTTACTGACTATGCAAAGGCATTCTGTGTGGACCATAACAAACTCTGCATAGACATGAGAAGACTGCCAACAGAACAAGGGATTACCGCATGGTGTAAAACCAGGTGAGGCGTGCACCGTATTGGTTCACTCTGTATGCTGAGTAAATTTTCAGAGAAGCTGGCGTACATGAAGAAGAACGTGGCATCAGGATTGGAGGAAGGCTTATTAACGACCAGGGACATGCGGGTGATCCAACCTTGCTTGCTGAAAGTGAAGAGAACTTTAAGCACTTGCTGATGAAGACCAAAGATTGTGGCCTACAGTGTGGGTGACGACCCAGTGTGAAGACCCCAAGCTGGGCTGAGCCCCAGTGGCGTAGTGGTTGTGCGCGGGACTGCGGCCCACTGGGACGGAGGTTCAATTCCAGCAGTGGGGCTGGGCCTCCTACTCCCACCACGGGAGAGCAGTGATGCCCCCCCCCAAAAAAAAAAACAGTCCCAAGCCTCAGGACTGAGCCCTGGTGGCATAGTCTTTGTGTGCGGGACTGTTGCCCGCTGGCCTGGCGGTTCAAATCCAGCAGCAGCTCTCCAGGAGCAAGGCTGGGTCTCCTACTCCCACCAGAGGGTAGTGATGCCTCCCCTCAAAAAAAAAGAAAAGAAGACCACAATCCCCACAGCTGGCCCAACAGGTAGCATGATAAACAGGCGAGATGGACGTTATCAAGGATTTCATCTTTTATATCGGATATGCAATCAACGCTCCTGGAAGCAGCAGGCAGGAAGTCAAATGACGTTGCATTCGGTACCTCTGCTGCGCAGGAGCTCTGCCACATGTCGAAAAGCAAGGATGTTGCTTCAAGGACTAAGAAAGGTATTTTCAGTTTCTTCAGCTGCGTGAATAAGTTGGACGTTAAATAAGGAAGGCTGAAGAATGGATGTGTTTGCATTGTGGTCCTGACAATAAAAACTGGAAGTACCGTGGACTGCCTAAGAACAAACAGATCTGTCTTGGAAGAAGCACAGCCAGAGGCTGCTTGGAGGCAGGGCGGTGGGACTTCACCTCACGTTCTTCGGCTGTGTTAATAGGAGAGACCAGTCCCTGGAGGAGGACCTCGTGTTTGGGAAAGAGGAAGGCCCTTTGTGAGATGGGCTCGTACAGCGGCCGCAGCCATGGGCTCACACATAAGAATAATTGTGGGGATGATGTGGGACCGGGCAGTGTTTCAGTCTGTGATACATGAGGCAACAACAATAATCCAAGAGCTACAGTCTCGGAACCCACAGAGTCAGTTCGACCCCGTCCCCTGAGGTCTCCGTGAGTCCAGGTGAACTCAATGACAAGTGAGTTTGAGTTTTGTTCTGTTTTGAAGTAAGTTGTCTTCTATTTTAAAGTTAGTCTGAGTCTGTTTATATCAACTACTGATTTCATCTGGTTCACTCACTAATTGGTTCCAATTTTACCAAGTGCTGGCTACTGAGAGTCACAAAGAAGGGGCTTTGTTGTGGTTAAAGGGGAGACTGCTATTGGATTTACCGCATCCCAGTCTGTCCTCCTCTCTGCATTCCCAACCTCAGGAAAGGTTTGCTCAAGGAGTCAGGGAGGCAAAGATGGAAAGTAGGCGAGAGAGGCTTATTTCAAAGCCAACAGGTGACTTCACACCCATGATTTACCTTCCATCATTGTTTAATGCTTCCCCCAAGTCCCTTCCCTTCAAAATGCCTTAGTTTTCCCAGGTTGGACACCCACTCCCCATCCTCACCATAATTATTTGGGGGGGGGGTGCATCACTGCCCTCTGGTGGTGGGAGTAGGAGGCCCAGCCTTGCTGCTGGAATTGAACCTCCAACCCAGTGGGCTGCAGTCCCGCGCACAACCACTACGCCACCAGGGCTCAGACCTCCCCACCATAATTCTTGTCTTCCTTCTTCCACCAGAGGCGGTGGTCAGCAGCGGGCGAGTGGAAAAGTCCCCACATGAACAGGAAATTAAGTTCTTTGCCAAGGTGAGAGGCTGGCTCAGGAAGGGAGGGGCGTGGGGGTGGGGTGAGGCCCTCAGCACTCTTCACCCAGTCCTTATCTTCTTCCCCCACCAGATCCTGCTTCCCTTGATCAACCAGTACTTCACCAATCACTGCCTCTATTTCCTGTCCACACCGGCCAAGGTGTTGGGCAGTGGTGGCCATGCCTCCAACAAGGAAAAGGAAATGATCACCAGGTGGGCCAGCCTGTGACCTCTGACCCAGCCCCCTGACCTCACTGCCTTGTCCCTACCCCAACCTGGAGCCTCAAGGACTGGGGCATGGGGGGGGGAGGGGGGAGGACAGGGCTGGCAATGACTGAAGGATCAGAGTGACCAGTGCCCTGGTTTGCCCGGCTCTACGGGGCTCCCCAGGTGTGAGGGGCTTCCAGTGCAAAAACGTTCCAGGCAAACCGGGGTGAGTGGCTTGTCCTGCCGCAAGTCCGGGTGACAGGTGATCGATGATCGTAGACCATCTCCGTGACTTTCCAGCTTGCTCACCTCTGCTCGTCCCCTCCTGTCGGATTCCCTCTCGTCCTCAATGCCCTGCCTACTCCCATGATGCCCCCTCTGTGCCTCTCTCGCCAGTCTCCCCAACCCCTTTCTCTTCCCTCAGCCTCTTCTGCAAACTCGCAGCTCTTGTCCGGCACCGAGTCTCTCTCTTTGGTGAGTCCCGCAGCCCCCCAAGCCCATCGCTTTCATTTCTCGCTTCCTCTCAGGGCCGTCCCTGGCGAGAAGAAATATTTCCCAGATTCCGCCTTTTATTCCAATTTCCCACTTCCATTGGCTCAGACAATCTGGGCATCCCCTGGCCCTGCCTGGCAAGCTCTCGGGCTAGGAGAGGTAGTCATCATGGTACAGTGATGTCCAGAGCGCTGGCATGCAAGACGTGCGGGTGGCATGGGAAAGGCCAGGCAGAGAGGTCCATCCAGGAGCCACGGGACCTTGTGCAGGGAGCTGTGGAGGGAGGGGGGTGTGCAGTGGGCAGCTCCCTGCAGGGCCCTCTGTGTGATCCAGCCCGCCCCGGGAGAAAGATGAGGTTTCTGCCTGTAAAGTTTGTTTCTGCAGCGTCCGCTCTCCCGACGCCGGGAGCCAGCCACCTTTCCAGAGTCGCAGAGAGGAAAGTGGGGTGGAGATACAGGGAGTGAGATCCAGTTCCCCATCCTCCCCTCACTCTGGCCTGTCATCCTCTCTCACAGGGACCGACGCCCCCGCCGTGGTCAACTGCCTCCACATCCTGGCTCGATCCCTGGATGCCAGGTCAGGCTCTGGGCCGTGGGCTCCACTGCCAGGGAACCCCAGCCTCCCCTCAGCGCCTGTGTGCCTCAACTCTCTGACACGCTAGCACTGAGCGGGCATCCTGTCCCCCCTCCCCCGCCCTAGGACGGTGATGAAGTCTGGCCCTGAGATCGTCAAGGCCGGCCTGCGCTCTTTCTTCGAGAGCGCCTCGGAGGACATCGAGAAGATGGTGGAGAACCTCCGGCTGGGCAAGGTGTCGCAGGCTCGCACCCAGGTGAAGGGCGTGGGCCAGAACCTGACCTACACCACCGTGGCGCTGCTGCCCGTCCTCACCACCCTCTTCCAGCACATCGCCCAGCACCAGTTCGGAGATGACGTCATCTGTAAGGATGCTGGATCCCAAGGATGGGAGGCGGTGGGTGTCGGGAGGCGGGGGAGGGGGGTTCACCCAGGCCTTACTGCTGACAGACTCGCAGGTGGCCAAACTCACCACCACGGAGTCAAAGCGGACTCATGGCCACCCTGTAGGACGGGGTAGAATTGTCCCTGTGGGTTTCCGAGATGGAAACGCTGAGAGAAAGCAGAAAGCTCCTTTCTCCCAGGGAGTGAGTGGCTGGTAGTTTTGAACCTCTGGCCTTGAGGCCGGCAGCCCGTGCGTAAGCACCGAACCACCCAGGCTCCACCCCTCTCAGGCCAGAGTGAGCTGACTCAGGGCAAGTCCAGCAGCTTCTCACGGAAGACTCCAAGCCACGGCAGTTTCCGCCACACAGATGCTCCTTTCCTGCTCAGAGACTAAGCCACAGTGTCACAAGTCCTCAAGTCCCTCTGGTTGGCTGCTCGGCCACCGCTGAAGCAGGGCCTGCTTCCCCTGGCTAAGTTGGCTCACCAGTGGCATCCTCATTCTAGCCAGCCAAGCCGGAGATTGTCAGGGACCTTACACGCCGCCTTGCGGAGACCCCTGGTGGCAGCAGAGGGAAATGCGGTCCCAGTCTGCACCACCCTGTGATTGCTTGTGGACCACAGTGCTCTGGCCCACAGGGTTCCCTGCCGGTACCAGCGCCCATGGCCTGACGGCACTGCAAGTGAGGCGGAGAAGGTCATCTCTGTTCTGGGAGGCTAATGTGGGTTGTCAAGCGAAACGTGGGTGATCTCGATGCGCCAAGAAAAAGCCAGCACAGAAGGACCAGGATGTGTGTGCCCCATCTCCGGATGTCCTGAGTCAGTGGATTGTTGGCGAGACCACAGCAACAGGAAACCCCCCCACGGACTGTGTCCACCAGCGCTGGCTCCCTGGAGTCACATCAGGAAGTCCCTGGACTGAGCTGGGGGAAGGGGGGGCTGTTTCCTCATGGGAAGGTCAGGGAGAGGCAGGGAGAAAGGCCTGAGTTGCTGATGACCTGTGGGGCTTGGAGGGGCCATCTCGGATGTCACTGTGTCTCTGGAAAGGGAGCCGCTTAAAAAGGACCAGAAGCAGCATCTCCATGGAGTCTTCCCCCGGCCGCCGCTGCACGACACACAGAGAAGGTGAAAGAAGACCATTCGGCTTGCCCCCATTGGTTTTGCCTCTCCTTTAATAGGTGAAAGTCCTGGCAGCATGGGTCCTTGCCCAGCATCTGAAAATAAGTCACATGCGTCCATTCACCATCTCCACTGAGTCTCCGGCCTGCAGCTCTTGGGATAAGAGTGTCTCTCCAGGGCCCGCTGTCTCATAATCCCGCCTGAGCTGATCATCTGTATCGATGATGTAAACGTCTTAGGGTGAACTGGGAACAGGGGTACAGGGATGACCATGCTCTGCTCAAGGAGCCAGGTGCGGATTGTTTCTTGTCGTGGGTTGCAGTCCCCATGACATCACGGCGCAGATCCCATGCCTCCCCTGGGCGTCCTGGTCCCTCTCCTCCTGCTTCTCTAACCCGTCTGACCTTGGTCCTTCGACACATGCTACCTGCTTGAGCTCAAGGGGCCCTTCTTTCAAGGAGCATGTGCCTCTGTAAATGAGACGGTGCCCTGATAGCCTGGAGTAGTGCTTGAGCGAACATTTGAGTCCTGGGGGTGAGTTCAGTACCAGACCGGAAGGGTGGCTAAGGGCCATCGGTAGTTTGGGGGTTTGCAGCTGTCTTTATCCAATCGATGAATGTGGTCTCTGTCGGGGGAACCAGCCTCCGTCCACTGAAGGGCCAGAGGTGCAAATGAACGGCGATGATAAGTAAAGACAGTAGGAAAGTCATAGAGGAGAGGGGCGACAGGAGAGAGCGTAAAATCATGGAGTCAGGCACATTGTCTGGTAACACGCTCACTCACCCCCTCTTGGTGGACCACGTGGAACGGAAGGCGTTGGAGACCTGGGAGAAGAGAGAGGAGCCTTTACTGTCTTGGGATCTTTATAAGTAAGGTTAAGACATGCATATTCAGCAGTTACACACGTCACAAGGTGGGCAGTATCTACATTAAAGATCCCTGGGCTGAGAGGTGAGGAAACCGAATGCCTGCATTGGGGGAAGGTATAAGGGGGGCTGAATGTCACGGCAGGAAGTGAGAACTAAAGGATAATGTCTGCTTCTATAGGGAGATAGAATCAACCTGGTGCTCACTGTAAGGCAGCATAGCTTCAAAGGAGAGAAGTTATAGAATGATTTTGTGTGTGTGAGTCACATCGATTTTTTTTTGGTCTTTTTTGGTGGGCCTCACTGCCTCTGGTGGTCATGGGCGCCCCCCAGCCGCCACTGGATTTGAACCACCAAGCCCACGCGGGCTGCAGTTCCGCACTCAACCACTTACGCCACTGGGGCTCAGCCCTGTTTTTTATTTTTTATGGAAATGATTTTTAAAGCCAGATAATGTACCGGGACCGTACTTACCAATGTGGAGGCTTTCCTACCGTGAAATGCCAGTTCTCCAGGCTCTCTCTGTGATGAGTTCCCGACTCCAGTCATCGTCCTGTTTCCCTCTCTGTTTCCCTCCGTGTCAGTTTCCCACAGGTCTTTTGTTCTGGTCCTGAGTTTGGTCCCACGTTTTTCTCCTTCTAACGTGACCTCCTACAAAGCAGTTGGTCATGGTGACCAGGCACGGGCTGCTTACAGAGGCTGATACAGGCGTGGCCAGTATCCGAAATGTCCTCCATTTCCCACACAGCATGTTCTTCTTTCTCCTTCAGATCCCAGTCAAGTTCCTCACACTGCCTTTGGTCATTACAGCTCTGTCATCCCTTGAATGTAGGCCTGCCTCGCTTTAGCTTCATGACATTTGTGGGGTTCGTGAGGCTCTGCACCCAGCCTTCTGGGGGTAAAACCGTAAGTGGGTAGGTAGCTTAAGACTGCTGTCAGAGTTGCATATTGGTTCGCCTTTTCCTGGAAAGAGCATCCAACACTTCCATCAAGGAGATTCACGGGTCCTCTAGAAGGAAAACAGCGTCAAAGAGCTGTTGAGAGTCTCTCCTGCGGAGGCGGCGTGTGTGCAGCTGTGACGCTGAAAGCCTTGCCACGATGCTTCAGATACCAGTGGGGTCCCCCAGGGTGGACAGGTCTCCACGGGCTTTCTGACAAAGACAGACGAGGAAGACCCACCTGGTGATCTCTCTCCCTCTTAAAAACCAGCCAGTGGACCACAACAGAAAGCTGCCCAAGGGCCAAGGTCACGAGGGCTGGAGCGGCCTGGCTCATGTGCTATACGCTCTGTGGTCACCAGGAGTCGGCCCTCTCCACCACCACGGCTTGCTCCGTCATTTCCACTGCCTCCCACACCTGTGGCCATCGGACGCCGAAGGAAGAGGGCCACGGGAGAAGGGGTGCGTTTGAAAGGGACTGTTGAAAGGACACACCAGCGCAGCTGGTGAGATGCATGCCCAGAGTGCCCCTGGGAGGCGAGGATGTCCATCCAGACTTTGCTTCAGGCACTTGGCACATGTTCTCAGAAGACACCATCCCAGAGAAAGACATCGTGTTGTTCGAGTAGAGGGACGATGGACAAGGGGAAGCCCTCGCGGAGAGGGAGTGACACAGCGGCAGCATCAGCGGGCTTCACCCGGCACAGGGACAGTTGTGTGGAGGGCCCAGTAATGCAGGTTTTTGTTCTGTTGTGCACACGGTTGCTGTGGGCCGTGGCCGATCGGAGGACACAAAACAACAGCAGTGTCTTCCCAATTCCCAGCCCATTTCTATCCTGATGGCCACCTGTGAGCAAAGTACAGATAGGGCCCCTGAGGCCACAAATAAGTTGATGCCTGTTCGAGCCACTCGCCTAGCGAATGTGGGCTGGCTGGGCAGCTCTGGCTTTTACCCTAATTGGGAAGGGAGGGTGGGGGTGGACTGGCATGGCGAGCGCATCCCCGACTGCACCCCTCTCCCTCCCACAGTGGATGATGTCCAAGTGTCTTGCTACCGAACCCTGTGCAGCATCTACTCCCTGGGCACCACCAAGAGCACTTACGTGGAGAAGTAAGGAGGCGGCGCCCTCATTCTGGGCTCAAGTGGGGACCGTGGGGAACCAGAGAGGGGAGGGACGAGGGGACAGAAGATGCTGTCAGTGTGGCAGTCATAAGTCCTTAGGCAGCCCTGGGCACTCATGGGAAAACCAGCCACTGGGAGGGCTACCAGCTGCCGGAGGTGGGGGGAAGGGGGAGCTGGTGGACATCAAACACTTGCAGACAAGGATCTCAGGCCACACACTCACTGCTGAGGGTCATGCATGCCATAGAAGGTGAGGTGGGGGCACACAGAAACCAGGGTGGCACACAGAGGCCCTGTGCCCGGGAGACTCCTGGTAGTGCCCATGTGGGCTCTCAGAGCCCAGCACACTAGCAGAGCAGGACGGCCCTCCAGACCAGAAGTCTGAGGAAAGGCCCCAGAGTACCCTGGCCAGGGGTGCATCGATGGGGGGCTGGCACCCCAGACTGAGCGGAGGGGAAGCTGGGAGCTGACCATTCTCCTCTCCAGGCTGCGGCCCGCCCTGGGAGAGTGCCTGGCCCGCCTGGCAGCAGCCATGCCCGTGGCGTTCCTGGAACCTCAACTGAACGAGTACAACGCTTGCTCCGTGTACACCACCAAGTCTCCCCGGGAGCGGACCAGTGAGTGGGGGGCTGGCAGGCGGGTGACCTCACTGGGCCCTGGGGAGCCGAAGGTCCAGAAGGTTCAGCCGAAGGGCCATGGGCACGCTGGTTTCTGGGGCATTGAGGCCATTTTGAGGCTGCCAGCTGAGAGATTATGGTCTCCTCCATGGAGCCCTGGTGGTGTCCTGGGTGATGTGTTGAATCTGCTAACCACAGGCCAGTAGTTCGACACCCTCCCTGTGCCGCCCGCCCCCCCCCCCCCCGCCCCGGGAAAAAGATGAGTCTTTATGCTCCTGGAAAGATCTCCAAGTTCGGTAATGCCCCGGGACAGTGCTGCCCTGTCCTACAGGTCACGGAGAGTGGGAGTCGGCTGAATGGCAGGGAGTGTGGCTTGGGGTGGGGCGGATGGTTATGTACAAAACTCCTGATGGAGAAGTTGGCTGCTCAGAGCAAATGCTTCTGAAAGGTCACAACTCGTGGGTCGACTGACACATGTCGGGATCAAGTGATGACCATTGTGTGTGTGTGTGTGTGTGTGTTTATATGGCCATATGTTTACTATTACTAACTCTATGAATATAAACTTTGTTATTACTAACGATGACTCAGGACCTGGCAGTGCTCCATCCTGCTGTACCTAGAGTCCCTACGTGCGAGAACCCACTCGATAACACTAGCAACATGTCGATGAGAGTCAGCCCCAAAACATCATCTCTGGGGTTCCAGTTCCCAAAGGGAACGTTTGTTCCCAAGTGTGTTCCCAAAGGGAACGTTTAAGCCTGTGATCAGTGGGTGGCTGCGGCAGTGAGGCCTCTCGGTCGCACGCTTCATTCAGTCTCAGGAGGATGTGTTAATCTGGGATGACTAGAGAACAAATTCATAGACACTCATGATCAGCGGGTGGCTGCGGCAGTGAGGCCTCTCGGTCACACACTTCATTCAGTCTCAGGAGGATGCGTGTCAGTCTGGGATGACTAGAGAAACAAATTCATAGATACTCGTGTGTGAACAGGAAAGACTTTTATATAAAGAGTCATCATACGGGCTGAGCCCCGGCGGCGTAGTGGTTGTGCGCGGGACTGCGGCCCACTGGGACGGAGGTTCAATTCCAGCAGTGGGGATGGGCCTCCTATTCCCACCACCGGAGAGCAGTGATGCCCCCCCAAAAACCCAAAAAAACAAAACAAAACAAAAAAGAGTCATCATACATTGAGAAAACACCCCAGCCCAGGCCAGATCAAGTCCATAAGTCCAATTTTAGCCCATCTGCCCAATACCAACCTATAAAGTCCTCTTCAGACTCATGCAACACATGCAATGGTGCCGAGTGCAGGATGATCACAGGATGGTGGGTAGGAAGTCCTGTGGACCCAGTGGTGGAAGCATCTCAGCACTGGCTTGGGTCTCCATTTGGCTCTTCCAGCCCCAAGCTTCTACAGTCTTGTCAACAGGAATGTTTCATAGGGAGTGAGCGTGTGTCCCACCTCCGGCAAGATATTTATCTCCTCAGAACCTCCAAATGAGATCATCAAGCTGCAACCTGATTGACAGGTTAAACTCGGTGGAGTTTAACTTCACTCTTAATAGTCTCACATTGACAACAGGTTATGGAGCCACCACAGGATGCCTTCAAAAAACCAACCAACCCAGCCAGCCCATCATCACAGTGGTTTCCAAGGGAATCTGCTGGGTCAATTGAATTCAAAACTGAGAGGTCAACTCAAAGTTAATGGTAACTATTTGGGGGTATTCCAAGAAGTCATCTGGATAGATTAAATTTCTATTTCAAAGGTCACAGGATGATCACAGGGGCATACGGTGAAAGTGTTAAGAAAATTGAAAACTCCCGGTGGAGTAGTGGTTGTGCGCGGGACTGCGGCCCACTGGGATGGAGGTTCAATTCCAGCTCACAGGAGCAAAGGCTGAGCCTCCTGCTCCCACCACCAGGGCAATGATGCCTAAAAAAAAAAAAAAATTGAAAACTGTCTTGGTGAGAAAAACCCCAGGATAGTGGCCCCAGGGAATTTGTCCATCATGACCTGCTCATCAAGGATAGCAAGGTCTGTCCTAGGAGAAGGCCATTACTCCCTCTACCCCACTGCCCAGATCTTGCCCCTTCAGACCTCTTTGTTCCCCAAACTCAAGGACTACTGGAAGGAGCACAATTTACATCCCCCAAGGATGCCAGAAGGCCTGTTTTTTTGAGGTGGTGTAAATTGGAAATCAAGGAAGTCATGGAGGAAGCGTTAGAGAGATGGAAACGCCACCTTCTGGAGCAGAAAGACCCAGAGGGAGGCTGTGTTGAGAACTAATAGCTTCATTTTGGGGGTATTTTTGTTTTCTAAGGTTTCTGATTTTGTAGTAATACGGAACCTTTCACTGTGTGTGTGTGTGTGTGTGTGTGTGTGTGTGATGGGTTGTCTGCTTCCAGGAACTGGGTTAGGATGTGAAATGTAGATGAGACTTAGGGGCCGGGCTGCGAGAGTGTCATTCTGGGATCACTTACATGACAGGCTAAGGCCACTGCCTTTCTCACTCATGGAGCAGAGCGCCTCATCTCCCTCCTGGGGGGGAGCAGCTGGCGGTTCCACTGGCAGCAGTCCAAACTTCACCCAACGATGCCGCCATGGCGCCTGCGTGTGGGGAGGGGGACTAGTTTGGGATGAGGGACATCTCAAAAGTGAAGGTGTCCTGGGTG
This sequence comes from Nesogale talazaci, assembly GCA_004026705.1. Classification (NCBI taxonomy): domain Eukaryota; kingdom Metazoa; phylum Chordata; class Mammalia; order Afrosoricida; family Tenrecidae; genus Nesogale; species Nesogale talazaci. Next base: position 24,593 of record PVJH01030261.1, read on the forward strand.
AGATTTCAGGGAGTAGACAGGCGTGGGGATGTGGGATATTTTGGAGTCACTCCATTTCCACGTCAAGGGCTGCAAAGTTATTGGGGCTGGAGGGTTGGAGGCAGAGGATGGAGGTTAGGGGACGCTGGCTCACTGGTGCCCATCGTGTTATGGGCAATGGGTGCATTGAGTTCTGGGGACGAGGGGCCAGCAGGCCCTGACTCCTCCCTGCACCCCAGTTCTGGGGCTCCCCAACAGCGTGGAGGAGATGTGCCCCGACATCCCGGTGCTGGAGCGGCTCATGGCAGAGATCGGGGGGCTGGCCGTGTCAGGGGCACGCTACACAGAGATGCCACACGTCATCGAGATCACGCTGCCCATGCTGTGCAGCTACCTCCCGCGCTGGTGGGAGTACGGGCC